>JANHFL010004312.1:47968-78145 GCA_032468155.1 Oxyrhabdium leporinum
GTATTAACATTAGAATTATATAAGTTGGTTAAATGTAATAGAGATGATTGATAATATTTTACCTACACTAAAGATATAAAATTTAAAACAGGGTGATTGGTATAAAATGACATATTGAAACACTGAATAACTAAACAATGAAGGATGATAATTTATAATAAAGTTGTGTAATACTATTAGAATTATATAATTTTGTTAAATGATATGAATGATTAATATCAATTTATTTGTATTGAAAGGTATGATACCCAGATTCCACACTGTTCACACAATATGTTTGTAAAAAATAAAAAAAGAAAAAAAATAGGAAAAAAAAAGAAAAAAGAAAAAAAATATCTGCCTTTGCCACCCAGCAATTTGCCTCCTTGCAGCAAACAGCAAACAGACTGGTCAGCTTCAGGACAGCCTGATTAGCCCAAGCAGCTGATTGTCGGTTGTATCCATTCCGATCCCCACCACCCGGAATGGGCCAAAAATGGGGCGCATGGAGGCGGCAATAGGCGATGGCGATCCCTGCAGCCTGAAACAGCTGACTTGGGTGGCCAATCCAACCGACAATCAGCTGCTTGTGCTAATCAGCCTGTGCTGAAGCTGACTGGCGGGTGGGCAGGGCTTTGGCAACATTAGCTGTATAAGACGCACAGACATTTCCACCCACTTTTGGGGGGCAAAAAAGTGTGTCTTATACACTGAAAAATATGGTATATCATTCCATTTTTAAAAAAGTTTTGTAGAATCACAAGGGTTGGAAGGGATTTCAAAGATTGCCTAGTCCTATCACCTTATTGCAAGAGCTGCTGAAACATTCTAGAATCTAGATAGACAACTAGCATCCAACCTCTGAATATTCCAGCAAAGGGAAGTATATCACTTCATAAGGATATTTATCTCACTGGTTGACATCAGTTAATGTGAGGAAATTGCTTATAGCTAACCTGAAACAAATTCCCTGTATATTTCAAACAGTTGCATCCTTGGCAAAGGGAACAAAGCCATTCAGTTATCTATGTGACTGTTTAGACATCTGAAGACCGCTATCATATCTTCTCAGCCTTCTTATCTGCATGATAAACAACCCTTTAACAATGTTCATAGGAATTGGTTTCCAGTTCTTTCATTATCTTGGTAGCCTTCCACTGAACTTGGTTCTATTTGTTAACATCTGTCTTATATTTGCCTTTTTATCTGGCCTGGCACATTGATCTAATAATGCCTTTATTAATGGCTGTGTCAAATTGTATGTGAATATTGTCCTATTAACCAATAGGTCCTAGATTGCCTCCAGATTTGCTAAATACTTTTCAATTATCATTGCTTATGGTGGTTCAATAGGAACATTGAATAGTTGTTTTGATGAAATTCTATTTTAGCTTCCAAATCTTCCTTGTAATTTATTTCATCTTTGATCATAAATATATTTATCAATCATCTTGATGAATTTGTCAATGAAATTACATTCACAGAGAATTTTAAGGATTTTTTTTCTGTACCAAATAATTTGCTTGTTTCATTGTACAAGTCAGCAACTTTTAGCCTTTCAAACCCATTGCAAGTATCCATACGGCATACAATCTTTGTTTTTCCAGAATAGCAATTTTCATTTGTGTTAATTCTGTTATGTGTATTTATTCATTACAGTCGTGTCTTCCAGAACTGGATAATCCCTGCTCTTCAAAACTGAGGTCTATAATAGATCAGCTCCAAAGTAGTACACCTTATTCCATGAAGGTAAAAGATTACTTTTTGTTACTCTTATGATTGCCTAATTCCCTCCTTTGGAAACATTTTAATAACCTTAACATTTTTTGCTCCTTAATTAAGCTGAGAAATAAGACTCAAAGCAGCATTTGTACATTTCATTCATTCTTAAACTATTTTTTTAAGATTCTGATCGTGAAACAACGAGAACAAACAGAGATGCTTTTCAAGCAGTTTTTGATTGAAGACAAGAACATCTACGGAGGAGCTTCTTATGTGGACTTCTTATGTTGTGTTCATAAAGAAATATGTCAGCTTCTCAACTAATGGATTTTGATGTCTGTTCTCTGTACATTTGTTCAGAACCTATTCAAGAATGGCCAACCACCATCACAAGGTGCATTATATTGCTACCTTATTGTACAGTTTCTAATTTTGTAGATTAGTGCTTTGTTTCATAATAATGTAGCCATCTATAATTATGTAAATTAGGCAAATATTTGCTCAGGTATAACTCCTGTGGGAGAGCCTTTATCCTTCTTTAAAAGGAAGTTTTCTAATGGCAAGGTTTGAAATCCTGGAATCTGTTTAAAACATGCAATTATCATTTCACACATTTTAATAAACAACAAAGCATTAAGCCCTGTTATATATCATTTGTATTACTGATATAATTTCCGATCCTTTTTTACTGTACATTTTGACTTAATAACTTTTTTTTCTCCTAGCTTACATTTAATTTAATTGTGCTTTTTATTACTTTGCATGCTGTGGTGCTGTCACATAGCTTTCAAAATAGTGGGCTATTCAGCCCCAGCAAAACATCCAAAGATTGGGGCCACTGGAAATTGTGGCTCTCCAGATATAATTGGCCTATCTGTGCCTCCCAATCAACTGTTCATTTTGTAAATATTTTTAAAAACTAATTATTTCTTGGGTTTAATAAGGGGAATGTGGAATGAAGTCAATTGGGGGGGGGGGGGATTCTTTTACATGCAGTTTGTATTTAGGACAAAACCTTTTTGTGTTGATCATGTCCAGAAGCAATCTCAACATATTCACATGGCCTTTCCGCCAAACTTTTCTTTAACATACTCCAAACTCCTGTTACTGTACATAAGTCAAAACAGCTGAATTGTAACACTTTCTCTATGAGACAGTATTAAGGAATTTGGGATATTTTTGTTTAGGATATAGCAAAATGTAATGCCTTGCAAAAAGCAAAGTAGCAATTGCTATTACTGCAGTTTACCTAAAGAATAATTATTGGAGTAAATTAACATTTAAACCTATTCAACATACTAATTTCCCAGACCTGGAAAATGTACTATTACTTGAAAGATACTATTGTTAACTTTATTCCTAAAATAAAAGTTCTTTATTTGACTAAAACTGCACGTTTATATATAACTCTTTTAATGGCTTTAGAATTATTAGACCATTATCTAATTATATGTTTTTTTCAGGTTTTACACCATCATATTGGGAATCACATAATCTGGGGATTAATGGCTGGGTTCACACTTTACTAAACCATTACATAGTGTTTGATTTACAACCATTTGTTTAGTGACTGTTGGAAGTCATGACACTGAAAAGTGACTTCCATTGTTTTTTAGTTACACTTACACAGAGCCATTGCAGCATTCCCCTGGTTACCTGATAAAAATTCAGATGCTTGGCAACTGACATATTTTTATGGCTGTTACAATGTCCCAGAGTCATGTGATCACCTTTTGCAACTTTCTGAAAAGTGTAGTCAATGGGGAAGCCAGAATCACTTAACAAACACATTACTAACTTGATTCCCTTAACAACTGTGGCAAGAAAATCTGTAAAAGGGGCAAGACTCACTTAACAGCTCTCTTGCTCAGCAATGGAAGTCTTGGGCTTAATTGTAGTCATCAGTCAAGGTTTTCAGCTTAATATTAGGTGTCTATAAAGATGGGCTTTCAATCAATCATGACTAAAATTCTGGCTTAACGATATTACATTTTTTGTCTATCTCACATCTAGGCTTGTGGTTTTGTACCATATGTTTCTTGGACAACAAGCAATATAGCATTACAATATAGTATCCATTTCAAAATAAAAGTACTTTACTTAAATCCTTTTTAAAAAAAACAATCTACATTCTGTTAGTGTTACTGAAATTGATCTGATTTACTTAATGTTTTATACATACATACATACATACGTACGTGTGTGTGTGTGTGTGTTTTGCACTTTTGGTGGTTTTGGAAAATTACTATGAGATAATATATGAGATTTCCCATAATAACACTAATTTTCTATTATTGGAACCTAAGTTGCAATATAATTCAGTCGCCTGAAAAGTAACAGAAAGAGCAAAGTTTGTCCTAGAATGATATCAAATTAAAAGGTTTTTAGAAACAAAACAAAAAACCCACAATATTGGAAAATAAAAAAACATATGATTTCTTAAAATTAAAACTAAAGCTATCATGTGCAAAGTCAATTTTGACAGTAAATGTGCTTGATAGTAAATACACTCATGCTACCAGTGAGGTAATAAAAGAACTGCAACAAAACAACCAAATTTAGAGAATTCCACTGTAAATGTGCTTTATTGTACATTTGGATTATTGTACAAGACTGGTTCATAATAGGTACAAAAATATTTTGGTGAGCAGCTCTAGAGTGAGCTGCCAATAAAGGTAACTAAGGTTGTATTTTTTAAACAAAAACTCAGTAGGATAAAGGCAGGCAAAAAGATGAAGATTCTCATTGCTCAGCGAGGGGGAAAGCCGCCCCGGTGAGCACCTCCCCGTCCCCCTCTGAATCCACCTCTTTCCCCCCTGAAATTAGTTCGGTTTCTCTCTCTGCCTCTTTCTCCTCGACCAGCTGAAGTCCCGCCTCTTCCTCCACCCCTTGGTGCACCACCACCTCGATCTTTTGGTGGTGGTGATTTTGGTCTGAGTCTCTCAATCTCTTCTGTACAGCCAGTCAGGTGGGAGTTGGGAGCTGTGAAATATGACGTATATGTTTCAGCATTGAAGTTACTATTTGTGAGTGTGGGTCCAACAGTTAACCAGCCTAAAGGGAGGGAAGGGAACAAAAGGGAAGAGTGAGCGGCATATAAAATTGTACCCCTTAATCCTTTCCTGATTGGTTCGTTAATACTACCTAAATTTGGCATAATTTGTATTATCAGAGTCGGAGCACAAGTAGCTATTCCCACAAAATAAGAGCAAGTAGAATTAGCAATAAAACTCCACATGATGTAGCTGAATGTCATTTTTGAAAACCGCAGATGCTTAAAATTAATCCATTAGGACTATTTCAATGATATGAGACATTTCCCTCTTTAGCTTGCTAGTAAGACATTTTAAAAACATATCGGAGAATAATCACTCTCAATTATGAATAAAATTATCAGGTATCATACCCAGAAATAATACATTTATTTCTGCCTTTCATGCTTATTGACTTAGATGCAAGTTTCATACCCATATTTCTGCCTTAACATCTAAATACTGTAATATACAAATGGGAAATTAATTTTGTTTGGAGTTCTGAATGAAACAGCTCTGGGGCAGCTAGTTTCAAGGATATATTCTATGACTTGAATGAACTGCTACTATATGAAATGACACAGTTGAGGATAAAGCAAAATTCTAGAATGTTTGGAACACTCAGCAGCCATTCTGAGAAAAAACAAAAACCATTTGTGCCTGTATGCTGAATGCATATATCCTCATTATCTCTATAGTCATTTAGTAAGAAAATAGGCTTGGTAAAGTTGTCCTTTATGCTCAACGGGACCATTATACTGCACTGGAAGCCATAACTATTCCTCTAAAATCTACATTTTTCTAAAGCACACAATTTTATGAAATTTTCATATTTACTGTAAAGTTTTTGAAATGATTTAGTACAAAGCAAGACTGAAAATAACCTGGACGAATGGTGCTATCACGTCCAAAAAGATGAAGCCGCCTTCTTCCAAGACAAAAATGTTCAATAATGTGAAATATTTCCACAGGTTTTTCTATGTTACCAATTTCTGGCTCTTCTGTGATAATTAAATCAATGTCAACGTTAGCATGGATAAAATCCCCATCTGTACTACGGCGGACAGTTCCTTTAATGCCCATAAGGCAATGTTCCTAAAGAGAAAATAATAATGGGAGGGATAGGGGAAATTAAAAGAGAATGTGACTTTTTTTTTTAAGTTCAGTTATGTAATTCATTAAAAATCATCATGGACCAAGAAGTTCAATGGCTTTCTTACACCTCCATAAAATATTAAAACAATTAAAATCATTAAGCAGCAGTAAGAACATGAAAACCCATTATCTGAAAAGTGTCACCCCAGAAAATGTTCTGAAATAAAAATGTTTGCTATAAAATCAGTAATGCAAGGTAAGAAAGAAGTCAACAATGAGTACTACATTACATATATACTATTAGATACATATTTTGCTTTTTCTCCAAAGCTCAAGAAAGTATACACAGCATTCCTACAATTTTCCCCCGAGAACAACAAACCTATTTGGCAGGTTAGAAGAGAATGATTGACCCAAAGTAATACTTGTTTTACCACCCAAATTATTGCCCTGAATAGAATTAAATCCTATGATGTTATTGATCAAATTACATCTGTGTCAAAGAACCCATCATACTACTCAACCCATACTCAGCATTGTGTGTATGCGCCTATATAAATTTCAGCATATTATATATTATCTCTAACAACTCCAGAAGCAATAGAAAACACACTAAATCTGCAAAATGTTTTATGAGCTACTTCAAACCCATCTGATTCAATACAGTTCTATGCTTCTTTTTTATAAACTATTTTCTAAGCTCTGCATATTCCTTGTATATATTCATAAATCACAATTTAAGTAAACATTCAAAGTCTAAAATATCCCCAGAAGTATGATTGCGTTTTATAGAATACAACATGGATACAACATGAAGTTCGAACAAACTAGTTTTAATATCCACCCCACACCTCAAAAAAGAAGGAAAAGAAAGAGACAATGACATTTTATATCTTCTTTTTAAAGATCATATTGGAATGCAATTGTATAAGAGGCCTCTAGGTGGGAAGTCTTGTTTCAGAAGAACGTGATTCAAAAGGACAATTTTCCATATATTATTAAATGCTGCTTTATTAAAACCACCAGATGGTTTTTACAAAATTATGAGTAAAGATGAATAATAATTTCCAGAACTCTCCCAAAAGCTGTGCAAGTTCCAAATTCTGAAAAATCAGGGAAGGGAAGATGTCCCTTCTGATATAGAAAACAGTTCACTTTTACTATTCTCTGGCAAGCAACATTACTTGGATTAGGCAAGATACTGTCTTAAGCCAACGTTCTCTCACCTGGCAACTTCCAGATGGATTGAACTTCAATTCCCATAATCCCTAAACATCATGGTAACACATCTGGAATCACCAGTTTGCAGAACGTTGATATTGTATGTCAATCCTAATATTTCTAGACCTTGATTTAAAAAAAAGACTGAACCACAGTGGAAGTAACTGATTAGGAAAAAAAAGAGTACTGCACACAAATATCTAGTGATTACTTTTTGTTTTGAGACTTGCAGTCTCTAAAAAATCCATAAAAGTACTGAAAAAATTTAAGACATGATTATTATTCATGACTATGGAATACTTTATTTCTATGAGACTCATGACATATTTTAAAATATTAAATTTTGTTTAGTGACATAGAATTGACTATTACCAAAACTGATACCAAGTATATCAGGAACCTAATTTTTCTTGTTTTCCCTAGGGAAGAGGTATTTTAGGCGGCAGTTTGGAAGTCTTGAGGAAAATACTCAAATAGCCCGCTGAAACTATTTTCTAGCGCAGTGATTTTCTAAGTGTGGTTGTGAATTATCATTTATTGTAGTCGTCTCACAATCATGGTCCACAGCCCACTTGCCATCTTAATCCTCCCCACAAATGCTGACATTTAGCCACTGAGAGCCTGCATACTTACTGCCTCAGTCACGAATCCACATAATGAATCTTTACATTGTCCAGATAATTCTGTAAACAACATTAGCCCTAGCATACAGAAAACTGGCAAGAGTAAACAAGTCTCAAATGAAGTTACCAGCTGCAAAACCATATATGTGTTCTGTCAAGTGGAATTGTGATTTCATACAAGCAGTCGTCCGTCCCCCCCCCAAAAAAAGTGCAAATAGGAAATAAGATGAACATCTAACATTGGGATTTCATTTAGAATAAAAATCAATTCACTCTTTCATCCACCTTAATGCTCAAGCATTTTGGGCTAAACATACTTGACCAGCAGTTTGTGTTTATGAATCATTATGACCCAACCAGAGATAAATTTTAAATACTGATAATTTTGTATTAAATGTTGTGATAAAAATAGTTTGAAAATGCTTTACAAATAGACAGAATAAAGACATACACAAATATAGGCCGTCCTTACTTAATGACCATTTGATCAGCAACCATTTGCAGTTACGTCAGCACTGGACAAACACTACTTATGTCCAGTCTTCAAAGTTACAGCCACTGCAACACCCTCATGTCCACAGAATCAAAATTTGAGCATTCAGCTGCCTGCCTGCAGTTAATAACTGCAGAAGCACTTCCTCCACCCATCTCTCTTCCCACCATCTCTGTCCTTTTGGTCAATGACATTCCTTGGCAGCACTGGCAACGCCAGCAGTGCTTGGTCTGAAGTAGAGGCTCTGGGCCTTCAGCAGTCTCAGTCAGCCACTACTGCCTTGGGTAGCCATCGTCAAAAAGGCAGTGATGGGGAAGATAGGTGGGAGGAGCTTGAGAGGAACTTGTTTGCACTCACACGTTGATCATGTGACTGGAAAGCGTGCATACATGTGAGGACCAGTAAGAAGTTACTTTTTTTCAGCACTGTTGTAACTGCAAACATTTGCTAAACAAATGGTCATATGTCAAGGACTATCTGTATTTATTTTATGGTCCATGATTAGATAAAGGGTGAGGAAGATTTCATGAATTTCTGTCAAACATATATCTTAAAATCTGCTCCTCTTACAAAACAATTGCTCTAGCAATAAGTATAGTTGTCAAAGCAATAGGTAAGTGTTCAAATATTGCTGAAGTACTGAATACTGGAAAGCAGTTAACACAGCCCTACACTATTCTAGAGAAAATCAGAAGAATTCCCCCTTGCCTGCATTTAATTTACATCTCAACATAGAACAAAATAAAAGCTAAGCACGTTGAACTCCTAACTACAGCAACTGTTCAGCAAAAAAACCAACAACTATAAAAGATATTCTACAGCTCTTCTATCATCTCTCTGAAAGGTGAAAAAAGCCTAAATTTTTCCATGATACTTTGATTTGCCTTTCAATAAAATAAGCGCTTCCCAGAATTTTCCAGAGTTTTATGTTGTAGACAGAAGTTCAATACTGCATCATGTCTCTCACTTGTAAATACATTTTTAAGTAGTAAGTGAAGCCACTTCTGCAAGTATTTTCATAAAACTAAAATTACCATCAACAGCAACAGAGCACTTAAAAAGCATCCACTGACATAACGCAGGGAAAAGACAAAGAAATTCAAAGATGTACCTTCGTTCTTTGAAAAACAGCTTTGGGGTCCAGAGTCTTGGTCTTCCCAGGATTATTTTTATTTGTTTTAATCCAACATATATCTTCACATCTTCTATATCCCCATTTGCGCAAACACTATACCGGAGTTCAACAACACAGAATTTTTGTACAATACAGCAAAGAACAAGAACAATGCGTTGGAGACAAATTTAGACAGGCTACTGAAAACAAATTCCTTCATTTTTCACTCGCTAATTTTTCCTGAAGAGAATGCTGGAAGATCCTATTGAATGGGATAGTGCGTCACTAATTTACCTCTGGGCTCAATATGAGATTTCCTTTTTCCTGAACTACAGCCTATCCCATTCAGTAGGAACTGGGATCCTCTTTTACAGGAGGACTGAAATACAAGTACAGGGAAGATGAAGCTCCACTACTGTTAACCAACTAAGTGATATAGTGGATATAGTCTGGATATAGTCCAATTTATTAATTCATTTTTTTAAAGAAAAACCTGATTCCTTCTGCAGTTTTCCTACAGACCAGATTGCTAAACTTCATGCAATTAACAGATTTTCAAGCAATGCCTCCATTATAGTATATATTTATTTGAATCCCTTCAACACTTTTAAAATATGTTGCATTACTTATGATAATGTATGAGTGATTTATACATTATTACCTATGGCATTAAACATACTTATGGTAAATATTTTGTGTGTATGTGTGTGTACATATGTACAGAAGATGGTGTGATGGCTCAGCAATTAGGATGCTGGGCTTGTCAGCTGGAAGGCCAACAGTCCAGGTTTAAGACCGGGACATCATGTGACGGGGTGAGCACCTGTCCTCACCCTAGTTTCTGCCAACCTGGTTCGAAAGCACGCAAGTAGATAAATAGGTACCACTTCGATGGGAAAGTAACAGCACTCCCCACCCACTATAGTCAGCAATGATTAGTGGAGTAAAATCCGCAGGGACAAAAATGGACCCTACAAATATATGTAGGACTTGGCTTTCAAAACTTCCTGTAGTTGATTCTCAGTCGGAGTCTCTAGACAGATATTTTTGTATATGCTGACCTTATCTGAAAGCTCCATTGAATCAGTTGTTATTATTAGTCTCAATGCATAGAACTACATCATCTTACCACCCTGCCGAGATCCAGGCCCTCACCAGAACCACACCAAAGAAAGACAAATGATCGCGGGGCAGCAATTTCTTCAATATCCAGCTTCATAATCTGCAAAAAAATAGAACGTGTAATGTTTTAAGCAAAAACATTTGCACAGCAGAGTGCAGCAAACACCTTGCACTTGTGGGAAAGCACTAAGAAGAAATTATATAATAAATAAATAGTCTTTCTTAAATAATACACCAGTTTTTATCTACATCGTTAGAATTGTCAAAGTGTCAAAAATAAAGGCCAAGAAAATACAACCATGCAGACATTCATGTTTGGTATCAGTAGTGCATAAATGGCTCTAGATATAGAGGAAAAGATACAGAAATAATAACTTTATAACTTATTTCTGTATTACTTTTGTAATTATTAAAGGTCAGTGGTTTTAATATATTAAATTCAGAGATTTAATATAAGAAATTCATGATCAAAAGCCAAAACGTTGTTTTTATTATGAAGTTTTACCAATACTTCAAATGCAGAATTTTAATTCCTTTCCTATTATCTTAATTGTTCTCTGTAACAACTTACAGATTTATCTGGCACATGTTATTTAGCAAACCTTGATTTTTTTTAAAAGGTGTCCTCATGATTACCACCAAAGATTCAAAGTTTATTTGTTTACACATTTTGTTCTAAGAAAATTAAGTGAAGGATTCTTATGGCTCATATTATTTTTATGCAACAGTTCTTACTTTATTGCTTCATAACTGCATATTGTATAAATTGTGAAACTACGTATTAGGAATAGATGATGGTAGACGGTAGTTCACTGCAGCCACAATTTTAAAGTTAGCTAAATGTTAACTTGACAAAATTAATAATGATGCATTGTTTTAAAAATGAAGGTATTGCTCATCTTTCATATTTTAAAAGGGTGATGAAAGGAAATCTGAAAGCAGCTAAACAAAAGGCATTTCAAAAGCCAATTCATGTAAAACAGTAACAAGATAATCTTAATGTTTTCTATAGCAAACTCACATCATCCCACGTCCAGCATTTCTCATTAGCAGTAATGCCAGTCTCCCTATAGTATTCTTCCAATGGTGGTTCTAAAAGTATCACATCAAACTTAGACTTGAGTTCACGAAGATCAAAAGCTTCCAATTCAGCTTGTAGATACCTATCATACAAATGAGAAGTACATTGTTATTATTTGATTTGTTTTCTAGGTTGACAATTTCATAGTGTCTATTTTCTAACTGTGATATTTAAAACAAGTGGTGCAATTTTCTTAGATTGAGATATCATTTACACATGCAACACACTTTGAAAACATAGTACTTCGTGCACAAAAGCAATTTTCTTGCTTTGAAAAAGCATTTCACATTTGTAGAATAATTTGTAAATAAAATGCTGATAACTGTTTAGCTTAGTATTCACAAACTAAATTCTGAAAGCTAATCTGGTTACCATTACCTTATCAAAATTTACAAATATTGCTATAAAATTACCATTCAATTAATAAAAATTAATTTGTGATAAGCAACTTCTTATCACAAATAAGAATAAGCAATAAGCACAGGTTAAATTTAAAAACCCACTTTCCAAAATTAATGTAAATGAGCTGTATCCAATAATTCAGCAGTCTTATCATTGTTGAAACAGCATCTGTTAGTTGAACAGATTCTTCCTGCTTCACTTCTGCTCCATCATCTTTAAAATATTTTCTGAAGCAGTTGGGAACTTTCAAAACAAATGAGAACCAAGAGAGAGGGATGCACAACAAGAAGAATTCTAGCAATGGAAATGCAACCTTGCTGTTTAATATGGGAGACAGTTCAATGGTTTGTAAAGCCTCTTTACATCAAAAAAGTTGTTTAGACTATGGTAGGCAATCTGTGGGGTAACTGATATTGCTGAACTACATCTCCCTATTAGCATTGATCCCAAAGAGTGCCACAAGTTATCTATTCCTGATTTATTAACAAGAAGCCCTTACGCCTAGAAAATTATTCTTATTTTAAACCATTGATGTAGTAAATGTGTGTTATTTATACATTTCAAACTAAGGCTTATGAACTGTAGATATTTGCAAACAAGAAGAAAAAAGAAAATCTGAGCAAATGGTCAAGAGCAAAAATTCACTAAGAAAGCACACCAAAGAAAACAGATTAATAATTTTGAAGTTTATATATACAATCAAAGTATAAAACATTCCCATGGTCAACAGGTGTTCACACAAAAATCTTTATTTGCAGTCAACTAAAGATAAGCCTGTCTAGACAAAAGAATCCAGTTTATTCATAGTATTTACATTGGAGGGGTGTTAGATTTAGATATTAGCTCATCTTTCAGTCTGATGAGTTCCCGGAGTTTTGGATATTCTTCAAATCTATCTGCTAAACCTAAGAGGAAAACACATAAATGTTATACTACAGAAATAACTTTCTAGACACCTTAACATATTTGATTTAGATCTGATTGTTTCTTTTCATTATGATTTGAGCTCAGTGCAATTTAGCCAAATACTTAATAAGAATATTTATCCAGAATGTTAGCCATTTCAGTGCACATCTTCTAAAACCATTCATTATTTTGAACAATGTGCTTAAATTACTATGAAATGCAATGCATAGACAATGTAACATGAAATAAAATTCTTCATATTGGTTTTTTGGAGTTTAACTTGTCTCAGTGCAAATTAATGTCCATGTCTCTGGATTTTTAAAGAGTAATAAGAACTCTTACTTATTGGAAACTATTTTATGGTGTGACTGGTATTATTTTGGCTGTGTACAATAATTGTTGATACCTCCAACTTGTTTACTGTCTTATTTTATATAATTTTTATTAAGAAATTGTTTATTTTATTTTCAGAGGTTACTAGTTGAATTGAAATGATTACAGGTAGTCCTCAATTTATGACTGAAATGGAGTACACAATGTCAATCAAATGTCAGGATGGCTGTAATGTGGGTCATGTGACTAGACCCGATTTTACAAGTTTACAACCTTTGTTGGAGTGAAGGCTGTTAATCAAATGCTGCAGTTCTAAAGCTAACACCATGGTTATTAAGAAAACTCATAGTTCACTATGGGGCATTTTTGGCAGAAACTGGAAGTAAAATGTGGTTGCATGACGTTTGCTGCAAATGGCCATAAATGTAGGCCAGTAACCAAGCCTCCAAAATGTGGTCATGTGGCCATGGGGGTAGATATCAGAACTTCGCATTTGGATTGTACATATTTTTCAGGACCCGTTGTAACTTTGAATTGGCCACTAAGTGACTGGTTGTAAATTGAGGTCTATTGTACTGAAATATAATTATTTTCTGCTCACAACTTGAGTTTTAAATTTGATACTGATGTCTCCATATTAAATATAAGAAAATTTAAGAAAATGGTTATTTTAAAAAAATAAGCATACAACAGCCATTATATACAGGAACAGACCTTTCTTCTAAACTAGGAAACTTTTTGACCATGCAATTGATAATCACCACAGCTATTAAAATAAATTATTACTCATGTCTAAACATAATGCCCAATTCCATTGTAACTTTTCATTTGACTGATACTTCAAATACATCTATGAATGGAAAATTGAAAGCCTGTACTTTTCTAAGAATAAATATAACCTCTTACAGTCTGTACACATAAATCTTCTATTATAAATTCCTATGACATACCCACATCTCTGATGAAATTTTGAGGTCTGTGTCCAGTGTCCACAAAATGCTGACAGTAATCATTATGAGGATTTAAGCTCTGTGTCCCCTAAGGGAAAAAAATAACCTAAGAATAAACATTAGCAAAATAAGGCAGATCACTGACACACTGATTTGATATTATCACCTGCATATGGAAAGAGTTATTCATGCCTCCTAGACTCTCAGCTATTATTCCAGACTGCTTATATAATAATTTATTTTAATAATGACCTCTGGACAATATATTCCATTTCTCTCTTTTTCAACAAAGAATATATTCAAGATAATGTATTTTTCTTTAGCACATAATGCCCAAAATTAGAAACAGCTATTTTTGGGTGAAATGTTTCCTCTGCTTTCCATCGAACTGTCATTTGATACAGCAGATGCTCCTGTATTGATGGCAACTCTGAAATATTATTCAAGTTAGCTAAATTGAAGTAGATGAATAAAGCACCTGTGATCAGTTTTGTTGATCTTAAAAGCATATTCGAATCCTAAATTTGTGTAACCAGAGATCTCAATAATGTCCAAGTGGAAGGTAGAACATTAAAGCTGAAATATTCTGTAAATTTATTTTCAGCCCTTTTCAGTCATATAAAATCTAAAGACCTCTGGATGTAAAGATAAGCTATAAAATTCAAATAACATAATACAAATCAATAAAGTAAATATAAAAACATAATACATTTAAAAATCACAACAGCTATTTACCTTAAGAAAAGTACTGGAATCTTTGTAAATTTCTTCTTCGTATGGCAGATTCTCCTCATCTTGCTGAAGCTCCACTTCATCCTTTGGAATAAAGCACATTTTATATGTGTGTATAAACAGGATGTTTCTCTTCTCATTAGCATTCCGCTTCTTAATGAAGAAAGAAGACGGCGGTCTATGAATACTGCCTCCCTGAAACAGTAGATCATGAGTAGTCCCAGTGTAAGTCTGGGAAAGCAGTAAGTGAATCAATTATTTTCCCCAAAACACTGTTTAAACAAGAAAAATAAAATTTAAAATTATTTTAAAAACCCAAATGGTTTTAATATCATATATACCTTCTCTTTTGGGTGACTCACTCTACAAAGAAAAAGTAATCACTAGATAAGTCTTTCAAAGTTGGTTAAGAATGCACGTAACTACTGCTACTTAAGGAGGATTTATTTATCCTTTTTAAGATTTATCCCCTGCCCCTTTTTTAGGAGCTCAAGGCAGCATGTGTTGCACCCATCATATTTATCCATACAATTCCTCAATATTGGGTGAGAATAATAAGCCTAAAGTCATCTGGTTAATTTTTGTAGCTGGGAGTGGGCTTCCCTAGTGACAATCCAATGTCTCAGCAACAATACTACACTGGATCTCATGGACAGCATGTCAGAAGGCAAGTGGATCTTTCTAACTCTCCAGGTATTTTAGTAGATCACATCTTCTTGTGATTTTATTTGGTTCCATATCTGGTTGGGGTTTGTATTTTCTTCATAGTACTATTACAGGTAGTTCTTGATTTACGACCATAATGGAGCCCAACATTTCTGTTGCTAAGCGAGACATTGCTCCATTTTACAACCTGCTTGCCAGAGTTGTTAAATGAATCACTGCAGATGTTGTTAATAACAGGGTTGTTATGCGAATCTGGCTTCCACATTGATTTTACTTGTCAGAGGTTTGCAAAAGGTGTTCACATGACCCTGGGACATTGCAACTGTCATAATATGAGTCAATTGCCAAGCATCTGAATTTCAATCATGTGACCATAGGGATGCCATAATGATCGTAAATGTGAAAAATGGCCATAAGTCACTTTTTTGGTGCTATTGTAATTTTTTTGTATTACTTTTTATTGTATAGTTTTCTTGGTTATGTATAGGATTTCTGTATTCACAGTAACAATATACCATCTGTATAAAATCTCTACATTCTCTTTTAAATACCAATAATAAATCTTGTACACACAGTAGTTATAACTATTATTCTCAATACCTATTCATCTTCCTCTTTGCTTATCGTTATAAATTTTAAATTATTTAATTAGGCTCTCTATTTAGTTTTATTATAGTCCATTAATATCCATCATCTATAAACATCAAGTAGACATCACATTTATAGCCGATTAACCTCCAAATAATCCTAGTTTACTTATCTTAATTATTCAATGTTCATTATTCTATTTGCTTACATATCTAGATTTCTAACTTCTGCTATTTTCTACCCATTAATAGAATAGTTCCCAAATCCAAAAAACTGATTTCTCCCCATTTCTAATTTCTACCTTTATACTAATTCTTGACAATATAGCTAGCTCCTGTGATAAACCGTGTTCTACATTTATGCCTCATCTCTTGCCCATTTTCGTATCTCAACTCCTATACTTCTTGACACATCTCCCATACTCCTTCCATGGGATCTTGTATCTTCTTATCTCATTCATGCTTAATCTAAGTATTTCTTCTGTCTCTATCACTTCTTCACTTTTTTGAACCTTCAATACACCCTTCAATGATCTTTTCCTCACTTCGGAGGAAAACTGTCTTTCTGTGTATCTCCTAACTTTTGGTCTCTCAGAGTATAATTTACCATTTCTGTTTCAGCTTTGACTGCCTCTTTTTTTATCTTTTTGTATTATTTGTTTTTTTCCCTCCACTGTCCTTTTCTCTGTTCTGTTTTGTTTTTTGTTTCCTGAGTTTCCCGTTTGTTGTTTAATGTCTTTTGGTCATGGTTTTCTGGTCTCTTAACTACATCATGTATCAGTTCTTTTGTAATTTTGCTATTGTAATTTTGAATGGTCACTAAATGAGCTGTTGCAAATCAAGGACTTCCTGTATTTAAATCACCTAGAATCTCTATTGTGAATGGGGTGCTAATTTTTTCTATGTATGTATGTATGTATGTACGTATAAATCAATAAATTTTATTTTCTCCTGATAAAGAAAACATACCTATTTATAAGATTCAAAAATATTGTCCTTTCTAAAGAGAAAACGAACAAAAATGTTTATAAACAAACACTGTTAAAATATTTAAAATAAGATATTTTAATGTGTTAAGAATAATTTTACATGCCAAAATCTTTATTAGAAAGATTCAAATCATACGTTTCTATTTTAGAAACAGATTTGTCTTTTTTTTTAAAAAAGCTACTTTCTTACTTTATATTCTTCTATTTCTTCTTCATCAGCTTCTCCCTCATCAGGATATCTACGTTTAGAATTTGGAGCAGAAGTATCATAAGCAGCCCTAGAAATATGAATATTGAATATATGTTAGTTTAAAACAAATTTCATAAGATGCTGTGAAATGTTCATTTAAAATGTGCTGATCCTTGTACTACCTCTAGCATCACCTTTTTATAAAAATATTCTAGGCAAACTGCCAACAGACTGGAGTTTGCTCTTGAAAGGACTCAAAGAGCTTTACATCCTTCTGAGGTCGATAAAATGAAGACAGAGATTGTTGGGGGCAATATGTAAATAATGCTTCTACATTATAAACCGCCAGGAGAGTGCTGTAAAGCACTAAGAGGTGGTATATAAATCTTAATGCTACTGCTATAAAAAGAACTCTTTTGGGATTCAGTAGCTTTTTAGCAAATAAAAAAGGATTGAAGTAAGGCAGTCCCTTCAAAGAACTCTCAGTGCTGAAAAAGGTTCTCCCTTGTTTCACTAAGATTTCAAGATAATTGACTGGCATTCAGGAATTGAAATCATAACTCTGAAAAGAAATGACATTTTAAATTTTTTATATCATTTCTATATCTTTGACTGGAAAGAATTTAATTTCCTTTTATATATGAATTTTCAACATGTACACAATCTTTTCTTCTGTGTTGTTATATATTAATGATACTATTGTAATTGTCTTCTGAGTAACTTTTCATTGCATGTCTGATGATACAATGGTATTCCTACATAAAGCCTTACCACAGATATACTAAATATTTAACTAGATATACATAAAATAGGTCTATATAAAATTATAAGATTCAGATCACTATGCATTACTAGCGATACAAATTTACCAAATAAAGCAAATACTCAAATTCTAGGATAGAATCTGTTTTCAAATATTTGGTTGGAAATTGAAAACTCAATTGGATTAAAATAATAACAAGAAAAATTAACAGCAAAATTAACTAAAGTTTCTTAACAGGAACTTCAATTCAACTCTCTGTGATGCTTGCATGATAAAAAAAATCGCTTAATGCACACCTGCATGTTTCTCTTGTTTCAGCAATTTCCCTTTGCTCATCCTTGCTGTTTAGTACTGCACCAATACTATCTGCATTTTCAGCTCCCAGCTAAAATATGGAGAAGAAAGAAAAGGGAACAGATGATGATCACAGGGGCAACATTATGCCGTACTAACCATTAGCATTATATTATACTATTAGGGTTACTCTATCCACGGAGCCCCGGTAGGTCTTTACATCACTACTCTGCACTAATAGATCCCCCCCTCCCTTTAAGCCTGACCCACGGGACGCGCACGAGCAGAGTCCCGAAGGCCGGGCTTTTCCTCCCAAGGATGATATCTCGGTCACCGGGCGGCCGGTACCTGCTGAGCCAGAAGCTGCCGGCGTAGTTTCTGCCGCTCCCTGATCTCCTGCAAGCGGCTGTTCATCCTCCTCCACCGAAGTCGCCCGCTGAGAAGTAGCCACCTCGCCAGCGCCCACTTCACGCGACGCTTGCCGAATCGCCGACCGGAAACAGAGGCGGAATTTAGAAGCGTCACAACCCAGCGATGACGCCGCTTCTGCGGTTCTGGCGGAAGACTGGAAGTTCTGCTTCTGCGTCTTTGAGGAAAGTAGTAATGCTTCCCGGGAAGCATATAAATATTGCAAATAATCCTTACAAATTAAGCTACTATGAACACTATTTATTAAAAGAGCATGCATTCTTCGTTTTTCCAAGATGAGGATGGACTACATTGTAGCCTAGGGTAGTATTGTATTCTCTGCGGCTTATAATATCAGCCTACTAATCATTCTGTTTTCAAAAAAACCTTGACTCTAAATATCTGATAGTGTTAAATATTTATTTAACACGGAAGGGAGGGGAACGGATCGCACATTCTTAGCATGGAAACGTACCGATGCTTTGTGCACAAAAGTTATACTATGCCTGCTTAAGTTTATTTCTGACGGTTGAGGTATTTGTATTGTTCAGTCATTCAGCTTTCAGTGAATAAAATTTTCATTTACATGTTGCAAAAATTAGGAAAAATAAGAGTAAGCATATTGTGAAAAATAACTTTTTCTAAAGTGATACATTTCTGCATGAACTGTATAATAACGGATTTCAGCAAGCTTGTGCAAGAAAAAAAATACAATTTTAGAGGTCCTAAAAATGAATATTACCTTAATCTTCTCTGTAGGTAATAGTTAGAATAAAAGATATTTCTTAGAAAGATTAATAGCTTTAAAAGGAGAGTACAAGAAGGTACTTTAGACGTAGAATTTCCAGGGTCCGAAACAGGACACTGACAGTCAGAAATAAGGCAGACTTATTGGGCTATTAATATTTGTTACATTCATTGGAGAGGAAGAGATTACAAGTGAGTAAGCATGCACACAATAGAACATGCATACTGAGAAGAATAGGCTAGTGCCAACTGATTGCCTAGCATGCTGTCTGCCAGCTGGTTAAGAAGCAAAAGCCTCCAGCATTTAACCAATTAAGATGTTTTCAATATCTGAGGGCAGTGCAAGACAGGATACTAATAAACTAATTAATTAAGATCGCAGCTGAGTTTCTTAACTTGCAGTTTAACATTTATTAGGGAAACCTGCATGTTGGAGGAAAGCTATTCAGTAATCTTCTTAGATGCTTGAAAAGCCAGGCAATACTTGATTTTAAGGCTATGTCTGCCAGAGAGAGGACATGGAGACCAAAAAAAAAGGATATGTGCTCCTTTTGCTGTCTGATAATCCTATTGAGGATATCAAAAATTAATTTCCATGAATTTGATGGTGGGAGTTGACAATTTATATGCAAATGTTCTACACCAAAGATACATCCTGCAAAATTTCAGAACTGGTATATAATCTCCACTATTTTTAAGAGTAGTTCAGAGAGCTAACCATTTTGTTTTTTGTAAGCACAAAGTATTGGTATCATAAATTTAGGTTTTTAGATTGTTAATTCTGTTCCATCATCCTTATCTGCAGCAGCTTAGTGCTGAGCTATTTTCTATTCATTGGTACACCTGCTTTCCTCTTTGATGTGGTTAGTCTTTCCCTTTGTCAGCATCATGTGCTATTGGAAAACATCTGGGTGCTATAATACATTGCATAACTTTCAGTTATTCAACATTTTATTGGATGTAAACATGATAAATTTTGAAGTGAGACTTGGGGTTCATTAAAAAAAAGCTGGTCATTGACTGCATGGAGGTTCTAAAACAGTGAAAATGAAAATTGACAAAACATGATACAAAATTAGTTAAGTATATATAAAATTAAAGTGTGAATCTAAAAAGATGTACAAGTGTTATTCGAGAATAGAGAATATTTGAGAAGTTAATATGTAGAAGAATATTTGAGAAGTTACTATATAGAAAACTATTACATGTATCAAGTTACAGAGCACTCTAATACTGGGTGCACATTAAGTCTAGTATCTGAAGATTATAAGGTGGTGTAAAATTGTCCAAACTGTACTAGAAGTCTATGTTCAACTATTTCTATATACATTATAGAAATGGCATAGTTTTATAGTAGTGTTTTTTAATGAGTGTATGTAGAATAACTATTTTAACTTATTTGGTAAGCATTCACATTAATGTGGATTTTCATACATACATTAGGGCTGTGATGCACCCGTGCCGGAGATGGCACACAGAGCCCTCTCTGAGCACATGAGCTGTCGCCCCAGCTCAGCTCTGCCACGCATGCGCCTCCTGCCGGCCAGCTAGTCTTCAGGTCTTTCAGTTCAACTAATATTTAACCATAATGTTTTTGAAAGTACTAATCTTAGAGTTACTGCAGAATCAGCTCGTAAAACTGCATAACCTCATTCTTTAAACTACAAAGATAAGTAATGCAAGAATGCCTTTTAATCAGGAATTCTAATGAAGAAGAGTTACCGTAGAACATCTGTTTTAAGCAAACATAAAATTATTAATATTTTATAAATATTAATATTTTTGCAAGTATAGAACAGCTTTTCTAAGGCAAAAATGATTTGTTTACATAAAAGCTGATGATATAGCAAAAATAATAGCATTTAAAGTAAAATAAAATATGAAAAAACAAAGCTTTTTCAGAAATGAATATGTATAGTGATATCAGCAATAGCTAGACACACAGGTATTTGATTACTTATCTACTAGAAAATGCTTGATATTCCTGCTATGTGAAAAATTAAGCTTCACCCTGGTTTTAAGTACTTTAGTGCAAGTTGTCCTTTCGTTTTTATTCAAATACAGTTGGCTTACTGAAATAGAACAGTTATCTCAAGACTGTCTTCAAAAAGTTGAAATGCCACTGACATGAAAGAACACTTTCACTAGTCACTCAGGTTTTAGTGATTTCACTGATCAACTCAAAGATGGAGAAGCTGTGGCTCCAGGGATGCATGCAAATCCCAATCACTTTTTTTGTAGATAGCAAAAAAAAACCATGCTACATGGTTTTCTACTATTTCTACTATTTCAAGATAGTTGTAAGCCCTATTGTAAGCTTAACACAGATTACAAAATCAAAAACATCTTTCTGACTAAAATATTCCTGACAGTCCTGTCCAAATCCATCTGAGTGATTTTGTACTGGCCTGTTTCATCTGGCCTCTTACTGTGTTACTCTTTCTTCACAAAAAGAGCTTTTAAGCTATCAAAAAACCTATTCTGCTATTCTCCTTCTCCCTCCTCTAGTCTTCCAAAATGTCTTGAAGAATCAGCATTAGGAGACACAAGAAATTGCTGAGGAAAAATGTAATCCTTTATTTCTGCTGTCAGCAAACATGTTCCTGTTTGTGAGATCATTGAGATCAAAATCCCAAATACTAATGGAACTTTTCTATTTTCATGTTTTTAAACATACCATTCTATGGTTTAATCCTTCTTCCATAGCAGATGTATTACTTTTTAATACTAAAAGTTTGAAACACCATATGGAGAATGTTCATCTCAAACTGCATCTCTTATGGTCTTCGCTGTAATTTATAAGGTGGAAACACAATTGCAGTAATTGAATCACTTCCTCCTAAATACTCAGATTTTCCAATACATATTTTTTTATAAACCAATGAATGAGAGATTTTATGTGGAAGTCTTCTGTGTTAGGATTATCTAATACAGCAGTGTAATTGTCATGTCCCTGTCAGAGCCTGAATCTGCAGAGGATTACGAGCTGAGCCGATGGTGATCGAGGGGGCAGTTTTGTTGGTCTCAGAGGAATGTAGGGAGGAGCAGGCTGAGGCAGTCCAGAGCTGCCCAGGATTGGGACAGCTTGTTAGCAGGGAGGAACAGGTCAGGATGACCGAGAGAGGACAAGCAGTGGACATAAGGACGAACAGCGCTCAGGCAATGAGCAATGACTGCCCTCTCCTGATCCCCGAGCATGGAGAGTAGAGAGGAGGCAGGAACAGCACAAGCCGACCTGACGACTCGGGATGAGAGCACTCCACTCCTCTTCACAAGGCACACCTGGGGACTGAGATTTAAGAAGACATTGTGGGGAGGGGCGTTTGTCAGAAACAAATGTTGAATTGGCAGATTGGTGTGCTGGTACAGACATTTTGCAGGACTGCTTGCTTCTGCCTTCCTTTGTGGACTCAGTACCTTGTTCCTTACTTTGTGGATTCCTTGTTTGTTCCTTGTTCTGTGAACTCATTTCCCTTTCCTTTGTTTTAGTGGACTGGGTGCACTTGCCAAGAATGTGGGAGCGAATGTGGGGGGGGGAATTTGGAGCGTTTGAACTCTCCGCTGGCTGTGTGCCTTTGTGCCTTGTCCCGGGTCATCACATTAATGTTACAGGTCTGTTACTGGCCATGAAGGAGTCTTGCTTCCTAGTTGTGCTCATGTTTCATGGAAGACATGTTCCCTGTGTTCATGACAATAGAAAATGTGAACTCAAGACATTTCTCCTAACAAATCTGCATTGAATCATTCTTGGCACAAATAGACACTACTCCCTCCTAGCTATTAATAGAGCACATGAAAATATTTTAATTTTCTTTTCTTAAAACTAACCAGATTTAATTTTACTTCCAAGAATAGAGCATATAAAGTTCAAAATTCTTTGAAAACAAACATACATAGTATTGTTGTTAATTTTTTGTATATTAGGAGAAATAAATATCTAGGGTTGCAGTGTAATAAGATTCCATTCCTAAGTTATCTTAGTAGGATTTAAACCAGTATAAACTTGTTTAGGATTGCACAATTATAATTGTAACTTTGAAGTTACTATATACCCTCTGGTTGGGGACTGCAAACACAAGATCTGGTCTCTCTCAAGTAATTTTTATAGCAGCCTGACCTATACATATAGTGTTGCTGTGAAGAAAGAAAAAGCAATTCACAATGGAGAATGGCAGAAAGGGATTCAGAAGGCTTCCAAAATTAACATTTCTTTTATTCCTTTGCACTAAATAATTGAGTGTTAAAGAGTCAAAATTTTATTTTAGGAAGAAAAACATTTTCCTGTACTCCTGAAAATAGTGGGAAATTAGCTGAATTCAGTGGAAGTACTGAAACCAAGTCTGAATGTGTGTTGTTGCTTGTCAAAAATATTTAAAAAAAAAAAAAATCGTGCCCCCCTCTCTCTCTTAAAGATCTAAACTTAAAAACACTGGTTAGTAGGATTTACGTCAGAGTAAACATCATTAAAGAAAACATTCTGTACCCAAAGCCAAAAGACTCTGAGTTGTTTCCTATTAGATGTGATAGATTCTCTTTCTTTTTCTCTAAGCTTTCAGGATTTTCTATAATATCAGAGGATTTAGGTGTCGGTAGATTAATTATATCAATTATCCCTCCGATGATTATTGCTAAATTGCTAAATAAATAGCATACATTACTCCTGTTTATTTGTGAACAAAAATTTATGAACTGGTGAACTGAAGACATTTCTGCTAAGAGTGAAGAGTCAATGAATGGACAGGTTCTTTGTGATACTTCTCCAGATACGGACATGAAATCGACCAGAAGTACTCCAGACAGTTGCTCCTCATGTTTCTTTTTTCTTTTTATAAAGTGATGGAATGGGACTTGGAATATTTAACTTTCAGGAAACCAGAAGAATATAAAGTTTACAATTAGAGGACAATGCTTAAATTTCATTTACTAATACAAAATGGAAAAAAATATTTTAACATTGGACATATTGAAGGATGTTTGTGAACAATGGACTCAAAAGATAATTTTAAGGATGTCTGCTATTATAAACAGAGTTTATTATGGAAGTTATTATGGAAGAAGAACAATTCTGCTCTATCGGACAGGACTGAGACTGATCTGAAAGTAGATTTTAAAATGACAGGCTATAAGAATGAAATGGAAAAAAGATGCTACACTGGATATACAAATGAAACCAGCTGATGTTTTATTTAATAAAGAAATCTACAAATAATAAAAGAGTGATCTGGCTAACTTTCCTATATTGAATTTATAAAAGAGATTTCTTAAAGTTTTGAAGAATTTTGTAAGAAGAGACAGAAAAAATGAAAAATTAAGTTCTAGGACATTATTTGAAGGGATTAAAGATAAAAATGTTTGAAAGGAAAAAAAAGTTGATTTATTTGATTAACATTAAAATAGATATGTTATCTCTGGTAACCCTTAATGGTCTTTTGCTGATCAAGACTGAACAATGAAGTTTCATTTGTTTATAGATAAGAGATATGGGAAGAAGAGATCATTTATTTTAAGAGAAGGTAATACGTTACTAAAATTGTTTATATTTGTGATGGAGGAAGTCATTTTCTATATTTTTTATTTACTATGTTGCTTGTTTTCTATTTTTCTTTTACACTTTTACTTTTTTAATTTACATTAGTTTTATTGTTTTGATTGTAATACTTAATAAAATTACAATTAAAAAAAATAATCTGGCATTTATCAGGATGGAAATTTGTTTTGTGGCAAGGCTGTATTTCTTCTCCCAGGTCTATGGGTCTATGGCTCTAGCCTTGCCTGTTTACTAGCATCCGTTACAGGAGGTGTTTCATCTGTCACCTTTTCTTCTAACTCTTGTCTGTAAGAGATAGAGAGCTCCTACAACTTGTACTTCCCTTCTGGCAGATAAAAGGATAAAAATTTAGAAAATGAAAATTAATGTAGTATAGCTTCAAACTTTTCTTGTTATATAGAGCAATCTCATTTAGTGATTAACAAAATCAAATTTTATTTTACAAAAGAAAAAAAACAAACCATTAAGAACACAAACATTCAATATTGGGGTGGGGGGTGGGGGTGGGGAGAACTGCAGTGTTCCATTCAGACCACAAGATGGTGATGACCTGTTGAAGTCGGTTCTTTCTATTAAAAAAATAAAAGGAGATTGAATGGAAAGCTTTGAAAGAGTATCTGGATGAACATGAACAGTTTAAAAGATCTACATAAAAGTTGCTTGCAAGTTGTGAAAATTCCCTTTTTATGGATGATAGCTTGGAAACACTAAAGAGGTTCCATTTATGTCAACTGACCATTGAAGCGTCTTTTTAAGGAACATGGAATCATCACTAAATGAAAAATGGAATTGTTTGAAATAAATGAAGGTTACAGCCTCAATTAAAAAAGAGGAACTGTAAGAAGTACATTGTGTTCACTGATACTGGTTTTACTCAGAGCTACTGTATATGGCCTATGTTAGGAGTCAGCAATAAAACACGAAAAGATTACTTGGAAAATAAGAAAAATTGAACTATCATTATGTATTAAACTTACAACAGTCATAGTTCATTTTTCAGTTTTTTAATCCTCTGAATATTTAAAATGTTCTGTGGCATTTGGCAATGCTAGTTTAATAGTGAACTTTATTCCCATCTAACCCAGACACTAACATAAACATAGTTATTTAACAGAATAACAAAGTTGGAAGGGACCTTGAAGGTCTTCTAGTCCAAACCTGTCTGTAGTATTTTGGGTTTATAACTAACTTTATAGATCAGTTATAGTTTTGCATAAATGAATGTTAGCATGTGGGTGAAAGCATACAGAGTTCTTGGT
This sequence comes from Oxyrhabdium leporinum, assembly GCA_032468155.1. Lineage (NCBI taxonomy): Eukaryota > Metazoa > Chordata > Lepidosauria > Squamata > Cyclocoridae > Oxyrhabdium > Oxyrhabdium leporinum. The sequence continues at coordinate 74,225 of JANHFL010004312.1, forward strand.
GCTCTGTGAACTTGGTTATTTGCTTGTAGATTTCAGTATATAACTAAATAACATCAGGGTGAGTGAGTATGGGATTTGCTGCCTATTTATATGTATATAGTAAATTGTCCTACCATTTTTGGTGGGGTATGGTTTTTCTCCTTGAAGAGAAAGGAAGGGAAAGGAATGAAGGTTCCGTACTGGTATATGTTCTTCAATCCTTAATTATTGCCGCCTCTATTGACCTAGGGAAATGTACCTTTGACATGCCAATACAATACTTGAACTATCACAAATCTTTAAAGAAATTCTGATGGCTCCATTTAAAGAAGTACCCATTCTTAGAAGCCACTCTTATCTTTGGAATACCTACAGCATCAAGGTTTTTTAATTGTAAAATTATTTCTGACTTTGTGCATTGATCATATTGTGGACTAAAAACTGATATACTGGATACACTTTCATTTTTGGGCACATCTGTTTTTGTTAAGACAGTTTCATTAGACTGAGTTCTAATTATGCCTTAAGCACGAAGTCAGCTTAGTGACATTAGGGCAATCACTGTCTCTCTTAAGCCTAGGAAGGAGGCAATGGCAAACCACTTCTGAAAAATATTGCCAAGAAAACTGCAGGGACTTGTCCTGGCAGTCGCCAGGAGTAAATAGTAACTTAAAGGTGAACAAGCACATAAACAAATCTTTGGAAGACTGCTGGCATGACCTGGATGCCACTGGACAGTGTATTAATATTTTATACATTGAAAATAAAAGATACTTAAATATTGATAGTAAGTCATAAATATGTATGTGAAACAATCTGAATTAAAGATAATAGTTCTCAAGAAGTCAACTAGATTCTTCACAAGTTAACATCATGGTGATTTGCCGTGCCTGCAGGGTTAAAACAGGGAGATCTGAGATTTCTAAGGCACCAGCTCTTGGTACTGCATTAGGGACTCTATGATCAAGGAACAAGAGTAAATTTACAGCAGTATGTAAGGAAAGACACAGAAGAAACAATGAGGGGCGTCATTTACATTTTATGCTGCAATGTCTGTCAAGAGTATGGAGAAAACAGTAGCAATAACCACTTTACCACAGTTAGAAAATGTTTGAAAGCACAGGTGACTACAGTTGGGATGACAACTTGGTTGTTAAGCAAAGAGGTTGCTAAGTGAAACCATGATTGTGCTTTTAATCTTACTTTAGCTTCCCTGTGCTTAATGGACCTATGAAGGTCATAACTATGAGGACTGGTTGTAAAGTTATGTTTAATCTCTGTCATAACTGATCAGTTGCCAAAGAGGCAGTTGGTAAATGAGGACTCTGTCTATGGAGAAAAAAAAAGATAAAAAGCCTATATATGAATATTTAAAATATTTGTAATTACTGGTCCAGTGAAAGTAGCCACAAATAAAGCAAAAGCTACAAAACCTCTCTGGAATTTCCCCACTTCAACCTACACACAGTACAAACATGCCCAGGCAACGTCTTTCTGCTGTGTCCTCACAACGTAGCCTTCTCACACATCCAGCTTATGAATCTAACAGGTAAGTCGCCCATTACCCTGGAGGAAAGTCATGTGACCAGGAACAGAGTGAACAGAAGCAGGATCAAAGCACTGTGCAGACAGCACATGTCAGGCCAGTTGTTTTCTGCTGATTCAGCCTTGGAGGAAAGATGACACTATTCCATTAATTGCAGTAGCTTTGCTACCTAACTCCTCCTAGGTCAAGTTGTCTATTGCTAGTTCCTGGAGACTGGATGGATGAACTTCCCCAACTTCATCAGTACCCATATTTTATTGAATCAACTTTGTCCTGAGTTCCCAGGGCAACTAAACCCGATTCACCAGAAGGTGTCTCCAACATCCTTCACTGACTGGTTTTGAGGGTCAAGGTCTGCAAATGCAGCCACAGAAAGACAAAAGCAGAATAGCTCTCCTTTCAAAATTCTGGTTCGGCACCGTTTCTTATGAACGGCCAGCAACTTCAGTCTTCCCCTGTTGGAGTGTAAGTGATGAACAAAACCATCTCATAAACGCATGGCACAACATAGGAAACCAATCTATCAGGACAAGATTCAGCAGTCCATCTGCATTTAAAAGACAAAGGCCACTCTTCTGAAGAGAGCAAAGCCCACATTTTGGACAGAGAGGGCCACTGTTGCATTCAAATGTTCAGGCAGATTACACAAGGAGTTTCAGTTGCGGGAAGGCACACCGAACAGATGTCTGAGCTCCCTTTCTATTTAGCACTGCTTGCTCATCGCAGTCGCGGATAGCGTACCAAAAACTCATCTGATCTTATTTGTACATAAACGATTGGTTAACATATCTTTGGGTGTGCTCGTGATACCTTCATGCGTAGCTTGTGTTGCATTCAGCTGATTTCCTTAGACTCATTTCCTTAAAGCTATCTATGTGCCGTTTCTCTCAGCTGCAGATTACCTAGAGCGGATGCATGTGTTGACGTGACCCTTCCTGATGTGGTTTGCCAGCTATCAAGAAGGCCCATAATCCCCACAGGCTACTGGTTTGAAAGGGGGCGGGGGCTCAAAGAGGCCATCTATGTCAAAATTGAATAGCCCTCTCTCAACAGAGGGGGAGGGATAGACATCGTATCTCCAGTCTACAAGACAGTCCTTTCAGCAGTTGGAAGGTTCCACATCCATTTGCATACTCAGGTGACCCTGAGGGCAAGACAAACCTCCAAGTGGCCTCAACCACTCTCTAAAAAGAATGCAAATGACCAGCTGCCCGCAAGGAATATAAATCCTTCCATTCCCCACTATCCAGTCAGAGCTGAAGAAGCTTCTTGGATGAGAAGGGAAACGCCTTCAAAGAAAAACCAGTAAGTCCAGTTGCCTCTTGAAACAAGCACCTCTGGGACAAGCAACGAGCACCACTACTCGGGTGCCTGCTCGCAAAAATCCGCAGCGGTCTTAAGCCGGCTGCGGCGAAAAGGAAACTGGCGCGCGTTCCTCCCGTACGCCCTCGTTAAACAGCTTTCTATGCAACAGAGAATGAATCTGCCATGTGCCCAAAAATGCAGCCTTTGAGGAATTGAAATTCACGCCTCTTCTGCCGGTTCATGGCGCGCTAGCGCTCCAATTCCAAGCTCGTGCGGCGCTAGCTGGTTAACCCCCGGAGGCCACGCAAATCCTCCCCGCGAATTCTGTGTTGTTGTCTTTCACCCTGGGCTTCAGCCGGGGGTCCGAGGAGTCCTCAGAAGTACCTCATTTCTGCTCCGCTGCCGGGCTCACGCCGCCTAGTCACTGAGCGTTGCAATGCATTTGCTTCCTCCCTGGGGTACGCTCCGTAACCAACCTTCCCAATGTCCCAAAAGTGCTTTTTCCAGAGGCAACTGGACTTTGTTTTTTCTTTGAAGACGTTTCGCTTCTTCAGCTTCTCGTGCGAATGAGAAGCGAAACGTCTTCGAAGAAAAACCAGAAAGTTCAGTTGCCGTGACCTGGACGACTGGGAATCTCCATAGACAAATTCTCCCAATCGCATTTCCAAACCACGTATGATTTTAAGAGAAAGAGTAGCCGGGCTAACAGCGGGTAGGATGCCAGTTTCCCCGATACGGGCGAATATGTGGGGTTTTTTTCTGAACGCAAAGGAGCACTTAGAAACAGCTGTGCCAACTGAATTTCTACCGGTTCTGAGCCGGCTGCGAAGAGCTCCTTCTCAACTGGGCTGCGAAGGAGAACGGACAGAGCGGGGAAGAACGGCAGCAAATGTAAGCCGAGCTCACCGGATAGGCCCGTCCACAGTTAATTTAACCTAGTCCTAAATAATTCGGAAAACCTGAATAAAAAGTGCCAACCGCGAGTCGAGGGAGGGGATCAGCTTGCCCGGCGCACAAGCCTGGGTGGGGAGCGGGGAGGGGGAGTGCTGCCTACGCCCCTCAAGCGCAGCCGCCTTAAGACGGAGAGCCCC
>JANHFL010004312.1:88401-100406 GCA_032468155.1 Oxyrhabdium leporinum
CAAGCCACATCTTTAGGCCCTTACAAAAAGATAGGAGGGTTGGGGCCAACCTCACATTGGGGGGGGGGGCAAGATGTTCCAGACAGGAGCAACAGCAGTGAAGGCCCTCCTCCTGGACCCACCAGCCAGGATAATCAGACCGACGGAACCTGCAGCATACCTCCTCTATTGGCACATGTAGTGCAGGCCAATCCCAGTGGGGTGAGATGGTCCCTCAAGTAACCTGGACCCATGCCATTAAGGGTTTTAAAGTTGATCACCAGCACCTTGAATGGCACCTGGAAGTAGACTGGTAACCAATGCAGCTTGCACAGCAGTGGTGTTACAGGGGCCATTCTTGGGGGCCAAAACTACCCACTCTGCCTCATTCTGCACCAGCTGTAACTTCAGAATGCTTTTTAAGGGTAGACCCACATAGAGCGCATTACAATAACTCCAGCCTTGAGATGACTTGAGACTGAATGACTGAGCGTGAGGAATCCTGTGTTTTGTGTTTTGATGAAACAAATGCTTGAATTATCTTCAGATCCTTATAAATATCCTTCCTTTTTTCTGCATCTTCATGCTGGCACATTTCTTTTTCATTCTATCTACATTGCACTGATTTTAGTTCCCTTTAAGATAGATTATATTTAAAGCAAAAATATTGAAATGCTTATCTGGAATTTAGGGATTAGGGAAAAGGTGCAGTCTTGCATCCACGGCTAATTTCCCACATGTGCAAATTTTTATATAATAGCGTGAATCCTGTACAAATTAATCTTCAACAGAATATAATAGCCTTTTTTGGTCCACACATATGTAGTTAAGTATGTTGTTCTGTATGATGCACAGCAATATATATACTTGCCATTTTCTGCATGGATATGATTCCAATGTAAGAATTTTGTAATTTAGTAAATAGACAAGGCTGTTCATATACAGATCCCATTTTAATTCATGTTACTAGTCAGATATAAAATAAGGAAAAATAGTACAAACAAAGTTCTATAATTTTTCCTTTATGATCTTGAATGATAGCTTGTGTCTTATAGAGCTAAATTGTTTATCTCTAAATAACGCTAATTCTTGCTTTATTTGCATAGAGAATGTTTGTTTCATACAAGAAGTCCAGTGCTTTGAGAACAAGAAAACTTAAGACCAAAGTACATTATAAATCTTTGAAGTGAAACAGAACAAAAAAAACCTCGCAGGGGATATTAAACAAAATATGTTCAGATTTCTTAAGGGCTCTGGTTTAAAAGGCCCAAATTCAATCTCTATGAAGACACTTCCTATTACTGAAATTTAGCTACTGTCATCCTAGACTGTAACAGTTTTGTTACACCGTCTTGTTAGTTTAACTTACAAATATTTTAAAGCCTTCCTAAATTATGTAGAAAATTTATTTTTTCACATAATTTATATTTTATATTTATATATTTAATCAGCATCATTTTTGAATACTTCTATAATTTAAATTTTTAGACAATTACTTAATATTAAAAGCTGAATTAATTTGTAACATAATAAATACTGTTATCCTAGCATTATAAATGCTTACCAAAAAGTAAATTTTGAAAAGTATACAGCTTCTGGATGTAATAGGCAGATGCTTATAGGTACAGTATGTTATGAGGCTATGTCCACTGCTGTTGTATAATTCTCTAAAGCAGGGGTATCAAACTCGTGGCCTGCGGGCCAGATGCATCATGTGCTAGCCATGCCCAAGCCCGGTTTAGCGAAGGGGGAAAAAGTCACAATACGTCACATGATGCTGCTGTGATGACACAAGTTTGACAACCCTGTTCTAAAGCAATTAGGTGTAGATTGTCACTGGGTCTATCCACCATGCTGATGGTGATATCTCTTTTCTCCCATCTTTCCCAGTGTTAGCTCCAGAGAGCTACGTCTTCACATAATGTGTCCAAAGTAGGATAATTTGAGTCTAATCATTTGTGCCTTGAGCGAGAATTCTGGATTCGTTTGTACAGTAATACATTTGATTGTCTTCTCAGCTGTTAATGGAATTGACAGTGGTCTTCACCATGCAGTTTTAGAGTTCACTAAAGAAATTACTGTTTGGTAAATTCAGAAAACAATTTAGTTGCCCTTTGATCTTGTACTTTGGTTTGCATTGGGCCCATAGTTACTTGATGTTTCTCTGATATTTTGTGGATCAGGGAAAAACATTATATATATTTGTTCTTCTTTCCATAGGGAGAGAGGTACAGCAAGGCACACCATATTTTCTGGATCAGGCCTTATTCCTGTACACTGGAGCAACATGCATTGCCATGGCAATGAAGAAAACATCATGCTGTGTGAAAAAACTATTTGGCAAGGTCGAACGTGTCCCCAGAATATGGCAGCTGCTGTCATGTGCAGCTTTTCCCCTGGTAAAAAAGAAAAAAGCAACATCATTAGTTTTACACCATGCAAACAGCAGTTTCATACAAGAAGATGTGATGGAGGATTACGTAGTAGAAAACTATTGATAATAAAATGATTAAGTCAGTCTGCGTATGGTGCCCTCTAGATATGTTGGGGTTAATAATTATGGAATTTTGGGGAATGCCACACCAAGAAAGTCTAAAATAAGTTAATTCTGATTGGCAGGCGCTCCATGCTAAAATGCAGTTCTGCTACAGTGATATAAACAGTGATTTGGGGATCAAAAAGAGAGTAGAACAAAATTCTTACTTTGTCTGTGAATTGCATTCCAAGAGCAATGTAATGAGAATTACCATCTCTTGTCTCATATCTTTCTTTGCTTCTTTAAAAAAAAAGTGTCTTTTTTTTAACCTGAAATTTCTCCTTCAGACTGGTTTTGAAGACTTCCCGTTGGATTTATACAAAAGGTTAAGAAATAAGAAAATTTTCTTTGGAAGTGGTCTTGTTTTTGAAATTCAAGGCAGGCTTCATCTCCCAGTAATTTTTATACTTCAGCATTTAGTTTGATCTTCAGTGCCCACTCTATTAAAAAATAATGGGCTTTATGTTTTGTGTGCTATTTACTTTTAATGTTTTCCCCGTCTGGAGAATTTTGTACTTTATTGTTATTGTTACTGAAAAACTCCTCTCTCTGTTGTGCAGATGTTGGTGCGTTCCACTTCCTGTCAAGAGTTTGATTGTCCATCAGCATATTTGATTGCCTGCATTTCTCCCTACATTTTTATCATGACATAAAGGGGGAAAATGTCTCACGAGTTGACATTGCTTAGGTGCAGTGATTCAGTGTAGATCACAATGAGCCTCCTAATTACTCATGGGTTTCTCTAAGAAAAATAAATTGTGATTACTACTGGATTTTCTTTTTTGATATCTAAAGGAAAGAAGTTCAAATCAGAATTCTATGGGATTCCTTAGAAACAAAACCTAGACCTTACAAAGAAGTAGGATTTCCCACAGAATTCTGAATTTACACACTATTATTCAATGAAAGGTGGAATTCTTGTGAAGCTGATTAAAGTATGAGATCATGTTTCCCTGAGCAGCTGCTAGAAAGGCATGCCTATCATTTGAGAGTGATGCCTTGATAGTCAAAATATGTAATATGGTATGTATGTATATATATTTGTGAAAGCCAAAAATACTTGCTGGTGTGGTAATTTGTCACCTTTTGCAAAAGTGCATGCCATGCTTCTTCCTAGCTCCGAAATGGAACATGTTTTGTCTGCTAGTTGATTGTTGAGATTTAAAATATCCAGTTGGAGTTTTCATTACTCTCATTCTTAAGTCATATTTTTGTACAGAAGCTGCACAGTGGTTAGAAATGTTATGGCTTTGCTTGTATTCCCTTCCTTTTTAATAAAATGATGTTACAAAGGCTCTTTTTTAAAAAAGCTCCTTTTACGTGTACATAGAACTGGAAAAACATATTTCAAAAAGGCTTCATTGTTCTTTTTAAGAGGGCTCCTTTAATAGAGTAGAATTAAAAGGTCACTTGAGGAGGTCTAGAGTGAAAGATACATAGAGCCCGGTAGACAAGTTTATTCAGTTGTTTTTCCAACCTGTTAGCTATCTTAAAATCTTGCTTACTCTCAGATGTAGCTTGCAATGAATTCTATCATATTAAAAGAGGGTCCCATTAGAGATTACCACTGCTTGCATGTGAGGAGAGGAAATTGCATGAAATAGTTTGGTACATGGCAGTATTACTAATGCCTAAATTACAATGTTCTTATACCATATATATATTTAATCCAACCTTTCCCTCTCAATTTATTGGATTTGTCTTTGGCCATGGCAACGGCACACTATGTATCACAGTCCCAACCCATTAACATTCTAATTCCTGGCCAGCATTGAACACAGTGAGGTAAGCTTGTCTGGGCAAGACAATTTTATATAAGATATAATCAGTACAGGCCAGGAACTAGGATCATTGCCGTAATAGCAATAGCACTTAGACTTATATACCACCCCAAAGTGCTTTACAGCACTCTCTGTGCAGTTTACAATGTCGGTATTGACCCCAACAATCTGGGTCTTCATTTTACTGACCTTGGGAGGATGGAAGGCTGAGTCAACCTACAGCCCCATTAGGATTGAACTCCAGGTTCTGGGCAGAGTTTGCCTAAAATAATGCATTTTAACCACTCGCCACTAGGGCTCCCTAATCTAATAGTTATTAGATTGAGAAAGGAACATGTTAATAATTAATTAATAACACTTTTTTTCTATTCTGTTCCATTATTTGGTAATGAAAACAATTTTTTCTCTTCATATTTTATTTCCAGCCTCTGATTTTATTCCAGTCCGGCTGGTGGATGGGAGCAGCACTTATGAAGGAAGAGTTGAAGTCTATCATGCTGGCCAATGGGGAACCATCTGTGATGACCAGTGGGATAATGCTGATGCTGAGGTAGTCTGCAGGCAGCTTGGCTTTGGGTTAGTTTGTACTAGATATGTTATTTTCATTTGTAAAACTAAAAGCAGCCAAAATGTTTTAAGAAGCTTCAAAATGCTTGTTGTCCCTTCATGGAATAGAGCAAATCAGTTTCAAAATCCAATAACATTATTTTAAAAAATAAACTTCCTGAAAATTTTAGAGGATTGGTTCTCAGTCTTCCATATCTTAACTCTCATCAATCATTTTGTTAAATAAACTTTCCCCAAGATAGAAACAAAAGGCATATTTTTTCTTTAGAAGGCACTATTTTGAATTAAAGCTAATTAGAGCTCAAGTGTTTTTTGCCACTTTGAGAATAGTCTTCCATACATCCAAACCAATAACTGCATTCAAATAATGAGAGAATTGACTATTGTAAAATGCTATGTTAGGTATTTTATTTTGGTCGTCCCCCCCCCAAGATAATTAGTCCCCTTGACAAAGTACCTTGGTGGGAGACTGGTGGCTCTGCCTTTCCTCTTTGTTCCTCTGTCTTTCTATTATGGATTTTCTGCCTGATTTGAGGAGAAAAGTCAAGCCCACTTTGTCTACTTCTGTATACTTGGTACATATACCACAGCTTGAGAAACATGGTTTTAGAAATGGGTCAGTGATTTGTGAAATGCTTAAGTGAAAAAGGACTTTGCTTTCTTCTTTCCTGTAACATAAAGTGCTCAAATGGGAACTGTTTTATTGTTTATTATTGAATGTAACAGAATCTAACCCTTTTAGTTAGTTGATGGTTTTTAAGCAGTTATTGGACCACAAACATCATCTTTGTAACGTGAGTATCCATAAGTGTCCATAAGTCATCCTTCTCCAACTGGTGCTCTCCAAATTTATTGATATCATTGCTTTAAAGAAATCTAAGCTAGTTATAGTCTCAATAGCTCTGGAGGGCTTCGTATTAGAACCAGGGAAGTTCAGAAACTCACTGTGACTTGTAGTATTTGTCCCAAAGGAAGCTGAGCCTCAATTTACTGTAACTTAATTTTCACAAAAAAACCAAAAACAAAAGAAAAAACCTTAACTCCACCCAATATAAACACAGATAAAAAGTCCTGCACAATGTCCATATCATGCCAACAGAGGGTTGATCAAACCAGGATATTTCCTCCTTCTGAATAAAAATGTAGATTTATCTTTCTCTGTCAGTATCCGTGTCTGTCTGTCTGTCTGTCTGTCTGTCTGTCTGTCTCTCTCTCTCTCTCTCTCTCACACACACACACACACACACACACACACACACACACACACACACAGCAACCTATGGTATCAAAACAGTGCTTTTCAGTCTTGGCAACATTAAGCTGCCTGAATTTTGACTCCCAGAATTCCCAAGCCAGCATGCTGGTGATGGAATTATTCGACTTTAATTCAAAATTTTTAGTTTACTGTTTACATCATGTGCATGTGTGTATATATATATACACACACACACACACATGTACATTACTGTGGTAAGCCAACCTGATGTCAAAATTGCCATGATGTCATCATACAAATGACACATTTATGGACTTGCAATATGACAACTGGTGCAGGTTCATTTGTCACATCATTTTTATGATGTCATTATAAACGTCATGAACCTCTGCATATGCCTGGGTTTGTGCCCTTGGTTTAATCTAAACAAATTTCCATATAATAGCAGCTCTAATTACCATATGATCAAGTGCAAACAATTAATTGTAAGGATTCTTATCAATGAGGTTGCCCTAAGTTTAGGGAAGAGCATTGTATCTAGCTAAGAGAAGCTGTGGTTAAAATAAAATCTTTGAATCAAGTGTGTGGGATATGACAGCTAGTTCCGAACCTAGCCTACAGGATTACCTTGAATAATGTTAGGTAATCTCTCTACAGAAATTAGGAACATTTTTACAGATTTATATATTATAGAAGTTTTTTCAGGATATTTGTTCCATTCCTGTTATCATACAGAAGGATATTATTTGTAGAGAGATATGAAATGGAGAAGACAAATGTATAAATGTACAAAAGAGCACTGTATCTTAGTACCAGGACATGAGGTCAGTAGCATTATGCAAGCATTTTGCTTTATCATTGTTTCCTCCAAACAATGATAATTCATCTATTTTAATGAGGAATTGGTTCCCAAAATGTTTTGTGATTCCTTGTGGATATTCATAATATACTAATAAGTGTCGGCAGCCATTTGGTTTCCTTTTCAATATGTCCTTGGGTTTTTGGGGGATTGGCAAACCGCACCCTATCTTACAAGGGCAGAATTCAGTTTTATGTCATCAGCAACTGTTGCAAGAGAAAAGTTTGGTGGGATTTGATCAATGACAAGCTGTTTGAAGATCTGTTAGTGGGGCCAGAGAAAATTGCTTGGAAAGCTTTCAAGGATGTCACTGAGAAATTTCTTGGCAACTACAGAGCACCAAACTATATTCAGCTAGGTGACAAATGTCTTACAGCATACAAGACTATGAAGGGCAATATGTCACTGGAAATTCATTTTTTACATTCACATTTGAACTTCTTTCCCAAAAATCTAGGTACAATGACAAACATGATGAAAGGTTTCACCAGGACATTGCCAGAATGGGAAAAAAAACAATACCAAGTGAACTGGAATTCATCAATGCTAGCTGACTATTGTTGGATACATTACTGCAGTGAGATGCACGAAAATCAACAGCAAAACCTAGTTGAACTCATGCAATGTGTGGGAAACATTATGTGATTAAATACATTATAGTCATTAAAAAGTTAAATTTCATATTTCTCAAGATTCCTCCATGATGCTCTCATTCTGAAATTATATTTGTGTTCAGTCTGAAGGGGTCTAGCATAATCAACAACAGTTGTTCAGGAAGCAAACATTTTGAAAAAATGTTACCCGGTGTTATTATTTATCTTTTGTCCTGCCTACATTTAACATGGTTTGCAAATGGATCAGCACAACCATCAGTGCTATACTGTAATGTTTCTACCTTGATCCAACTTTTATTCTTCCTAATTATGTATCACTAACTGGATTAGAATATGGATAAAACTGTTTTTCAGTTTTCACATCTAAAACAGCTTCTTTGAAAATAAGTTTGAACACTTGCTGAGATGATGAAATAAGAATAGGGAAAATGACTAAAAAGAAATGGGCTTTCTCACAAATGAACAGTCCCTGATATTTTGGGAGGGACTGGCTAGCGTATTTGAAATTTTATGGAAATATCTTAATGTACAATACTGTATTATATGGAACAACAAATGTGCTGGCTATAAAAAAAGGAGGATAAGATGTCTGGAGGTGTAAACTCACAAGTACTGTGTTACTTTTAATGGGATGATCAGTGTACACACACACACACACACACTGTTGGGAACATCATACTTTGGGCATGAGCCAAGAGGAAAATTTGACGGTTCTATGAGGATTGTGCACAGCACACTGATGATCCTAATTTTATACGTTTATACATTTTTATATGTTAATGACATGTTATACGTCATATATGTTAACCTTTTACATCATGCCATGTATCTGAAACGGGAACTAAGCTGGGAGGCTTTTCTCAAAATATATGCAGTTGTATAGTATTTCCAAATACCTTCTGGCTAAAAAAAATGGTGTATTGCATTAAAGACGTACATATACATATAAAAATGCATTATTCCCCCAATTATACTAGTGCTTTTGTTGGTTCAAGACATAATCTATATACTCCTTTGGTTATGATCATCTGTTGTTTAAACTGGTTTTGCAAATAGAAGCCATTGTATGCATTAAATTTAACTGCATTATATCTGTTTATTTAATAAAGGTAAAATAAAACATTGAGTTGACTTTTTCTTTTTTTGAAATGGATGTTATGTAAATTTATGTACCTGATTATGCAAATTGCTCCCCTCTGCTCAGGTTTTTGGCAAGCCAATATGTCTCCTTGCCCCGACATGGAATTCTGGTTCTGTTTTGCATTGAAGACAGTTGCAGCCTACGAGGTTCTCTCAACCTGAGGGCCCAATCGACAATCCTATTTATGATGTGGAATAATGTTACTGGAGTGAAAATTCAGCTTTTCAAATTTCCACTCGTCTATTTTTATTTACTGTTTTAATAAGTTATACCTAAAGCATGTTCAGCATATAAAGTGCTTTTACAAACCTTATTTAGTTGTTTTAAGGACTTTAAATTTCCAGTCCAGCAAGCTGCTTGCATAGATGCGCTATTGTTCCCTTTTACAAACCTTCAGGAATGGTGGGGGTGGGAGTCTAAAATAAGGGGAAACATATTGGCTCATATTAACATCAGTTTTAATGGAATAATACTAAGGGCAAAGAGAGTGGGCCTTGGATACACATCTTTAAAGCATTATAGAGAAATATACTAACAATCCATAGACATGAACCTCAGCCAAGCGCCCTCCCAAAGCCTCATGGCCCTTCTGACTATATGGCCGCTCCCCTTACCACACCGAGAGCAGGCAACTGCTGCTCTTTTGAAAATAAATAACAATAAGTAAGTAACATAACCATGAAAGGACCTTCATTCTGCAACAGTCAAATCCTATAGGAACCAGTGCTTGCCCTTGTCCTTGATTTAACACCACAACTGGGACCAGAATTTTGTTGCTAAGCAAGGTCAGTCTCCGCAGTTGTTAAATGAATCAGTGGCTTCCCCCCTTGCTTTGCTTGTCAGAAGATGTCTGGGAAGGTCACCAATTGGTGATCACATGACCCCAGGAGGCCGCTACTGTCATAAATTCATGCCAGTGGCTAAGCGCTCAAATGTTAATCAAGTAACTGTGGGGATGGTGTGATGGTCATAAGTGTATAGGGCCAGTTGTGAATCACTTAGTTCAGTGCCGTTGTAGCTTTGAAAGGTCATTAAACACATTGTTGTAAGTTGAGGACCAGCTGTACCGGGGACAGAAATAGTTTTTTTGTAAAAATTAAGAAACCAAAGCTCTTGCAATGTTAGATGTCTCTCCCAAATTAATCCAATTTGGGGGGAGCATTTCTCTCAGCTGAAAACCATGATTTTTCTTTTGTACTGGGAATTCTGAGTTAGGGCAAGGACTGCCGCAGAAAAGACACACTTCCTAGATCCCACAAGATGGCAACTTTTAAGGGAAGAGATCTGGGGTCTGCCCATTCTATCCGATCGGGTGGAATGGGCAGATACTCTCAAGGAGAGGCAGTTCCAAATAGTAAATAGTAATATAACCATACTAGCTACAATTACTGTAACTAGCATTAATAAAAGCACAGAGATAGGAAAAAAAAACCCAAGTAATGAAAAATCATCCTTTCTAATGTAAGATGACACAAATATAATCTCTTCAGTTGAGTTGGGGAGCAGGGCAGGCAGATGCATGCATGGATCCTTGCAATTTTTGTTACAACAAAGGGTTTCTGGCTGACAAGTCCCACCTGGCCCCCACAGTCCTGCCTATCCTCTTGCCCTGACAGCCAGCTGTGAGAATGGATCAATGGCTGAAGTGTACAAGATACGATGCGAGTAATAATGGTGGTGCTAAAATTCGGATAATTGACAATAGTGAACATGTCTCAAGGGCAATTACTGGCAGTACGGTGTGAATGGGATGTGATGTACTAAGTGGTAATGTGATCTTGTGTAAACAATAGCCAAATAAATGTGAACATAGTGATGATGATAATGATGATGATGAATAATTTAAATAAATCAACATTTTATTGGGCTGGAAATCCCAAAGTTTGCGCTAAGAGTTGTTAGAACAATAAATAAATAAATATTTCATGTTTGATTCCCGGGGTGGGAAGGTATAAAAAGTAGTTTTAAAGGTTCTTTAAAATGATTGCAAATAGGCAATAATCTATGAATGCAACAGTAACCATTATCTTACTCACTAGAAAAAGTGAACTCCCATCCCCAAATACAGGAAGGGAGTGTTTGTTTAATTGGGTGTTCTCTGCATCTTCCAAATGTTTATTTGGTTTTCCGCAATTGCAGAGAGTTTGAGAAACACCTAGGAATCCCTTAGATGAAGGAATGTAGCATGTTAGGCTGTAAACGGTTTGTACTTTTCTCCCAAAGAATCAAGCATGAAGGTCAGAGAAATTAAAAACTAAATTAGACTCTCTTCTGTCATGATATGTGATTGAAAACATCGGTCCCATAATATCAGATGCAGCAACATGCCCATTTTTGCTTTTCTGTTCTCCTCTTTCCTCAACTAATAACTAATATTTGCCAGCAGTATAATTTGATCACTGCCGTTATATTGACTGATGTGTCAAGGCAAACTCCAAGTAACAAATATAGCTCCAATGACATTTTCAAATCAGCGTGAAGTGGGTTCCTGGAGAGTGAGGAAAACAAGAGGCTTAATCGTAAAAAGGGAAGAAAATCTGAGAAGGTGCATTGAGGGAAGAGGAAGAGAATGTGTGTGTCAGACTGGCACCAGAAATATAATTTACTGTGCAGGTATTTGATATGATAGAAAACCTGCCTTGATTTTTTTTTTAAATAAATAAAATAAACCTTGGTTTTTGACAAGGTTGCAATTCACAGAGAGGGGCTGAGGCCACAGCTTGGGTTGTACATGCCACTCCAACCTAAACCTTAGTTGATTTTAGGTGATCCCCCTAAGAGGGTAGCATGTTGCAGCTGGCAAAAAAATAAACAGACCTAAGCCCTGTGCTAACAGAAAAGTCTTAGATTTATGCCATAAGCCAAGGAAGAACAGTGACATATTTGTGAGCCCAGGTTTAAATTGGCCCTTTCCTCAGACACAGCAACGGTTTCTTTGCTGAAGGCAGACAGAGAAGCACAAAGTAGGTAGCAGAACAGATGGAGACGGAAACGGATGAATAGGAGAGCTCTTAACCCTTGAATCTAGATCTCTGCTTTAGAAAGATCTAGAAGCTCTGGTTTCTATTGTTTCACTGTTGAAAACTAGAATATTGTTTATTGGTTTCATAAAATATCTTTCTCCTAAGTGCACATTTAAGGCAGTGAATGACACATGATCACTTAAAATCAAGGGAAATGCATCTTAAGATGATTCTACACCTGTCATCTTTTCATTTTCCCTTAGAGATCAGCAACAGGCCTTGGATGAATTTGTGTTTTAACTCTAGATAGATAAGAGTGTGTGTGTGTGTGTGTGAGAGAGAGAGATCG
>JANHFL010004312.1:103424-118053 GCA_032468155.1 Oxyrhabdium leporinum
ATTTGAACCGCTAGATTGAATCAGCAGAAGTGGCCTGCAGTTCAACACTCTAACCACTGCGCCACCTAGGCTCCTTGCATTTATCCTCCTTGCATTTATAATATTCATATCTCATGAGAATCAAGACTTAAGTATTTCAGATTCTTCAATTCTGTGGATTTCAACCCAAGCTTCTTATGTCCAAACAGAATGTCAGACTGGGCTATGAGATTTGGTTTACTCAGTGAAATTTCTGAATCTCCTTTCTAAACCTTTTGTCTTAATTTGCTGCTTAGCATGTTATTCCAAATATTGGATGAGACTGGGAGTGGTTTCAGTGTTGTGACTGGATTCTCTTGTAGCATCTAGGTGTGGAATGCAAGCTTAGTATATATGCAAGCACTTATATGGAATACAAATATCTTTTTGATCCCAGTTGCAAACTGCAATTTGAATTCCAAGTTAAATTTGCAGTTTCAAACACATTCCACAAGCTGAAAGGAAGTTCTACTTGCCTTATATTATTAGTCATTTTTTAAATAAAAAAAATATGCAAAGCTGTAATGTAAAAACAGCATAGAAGGATGCTTTGGCAAATAGACTCATTTTTTAAGAACTACCAAGAAAGGAGAGATAAGAGATATAGTAGCTGGGCATGGGAGGACGTGAGAAAGAGATATTTAGCTATGTGGATCTTCTCAGTTAATCCAGCTGCAGATTGTAAACTAAAACCTCTTGGCAATAACCTTCCTGCTTGTCATAGTTTGTCTTTGGTATTACTATGCAATATGCTTTCCAGGATTCACAAAGAGAAAATGAAGTCTCTGTTCAAGACTTCAAATGAAGTCTTCTTTTATTTGAATTCCTATCCTCCGGGCATTTGAAATGCAGTCTCGGCATTGTAAGCCTAAATATAGCTATAAGTGATCTTTTCCTATAATTCCTTGCAGTATAATAACTCTTTTGCAAACCAATTTATTTGCTTGCCATTTTTGGTCTGTTCCTCGTTTACTTACTGGGTAATGAATAAAAGGATTATCGGGGATTAGGAATATTTTTTTTAAAAAATGCTTATTATGAATTGTTCTTGCTTAAAAATTCAGTGATGTGAATGATATTAATGTTATGAAATCTATTTTAGAAAAGTGTATAAATTAGAAATGAAAAGGATGAATGGAGAGACGCTTCTAGTTTTAAATATCATCCCTCACATATAATCATCTCTTCCAAACCCTCAAGAAAGCTTCTTGGTAACTAGTTCAAAGAACATAGTTAGGGCAAAAAATGGATTCAGCATTAAACATGATTTGCATTTGATATATATTCATTTAATATATATCTATGCTTTTGTAAACCTGAGTATGTATGGAAAAGAGTTTAATCCCCCCCTTAGTAGCTTCAGCAATGAACAGAATAGAGTGATAGAAATCCAAATCTCCAGTGTAGAGCAACAAAGAATGAGTGTTTTTGTGCCTTTTTGCTGCCATTTGATTGTTGCAGTCCTTAGTTTTGAAGCAATCCAGACTCACTAGATTGCTCTTTGTATTGAAAAAATAACAATGGTATTGGTGGAAGTTTCCTGCTATTATAAATAGCACTTTAGGAGAACAATTATAACCAATAAAAAGGAAAGGATTATATTTTACTTTCTACTGCCATTCTCCTGATGATTATTAATCCCCCCCAACAGCTATCAAAACTGTATATTAAACATACGTGTACAACCATGTATAGTTCCAACAATTTTAACCGATAATTCCATTTTCCATGATTAGACTTAAAACCAGTTAGATGGCCATAAGAATTAGCTGGTGACTTAGTGGGGTTTTCTCCCCCCTCTCCATTTGCCAAATTTCAGGGCATTAAACTCCTCGCTAGACACACACACACACACACACACACACACACACACACACTCAGCCGTGAAAGGAGTAAGCCCCAAACCTTTCCTGTCTGGTTCCTTTTCTTCCCAGGGTGACGTGGGCCCATCTATGCATCCAGATCTCCTGAAAAAGCTGGACGGGAGGGTTTATTTTGGGGCGGGGTGGGGTTTTGGACTTGCACAGTTGAAGTACAGTTCTTCAACCACCCAAACCATCGCTCTCTGCTTTCGGATGCCGGAAGCGGCTTAACCTTGGCTTGTTTCCTGGCTCTGCTAGTGAATTTGGAGCTGTGGAGGACCAAAACTGGAGGAAGAAACATCCTTGCAAGGAGAGGCTATGTGTCCATGACTGTGTGAAGATCTAGGAATGAGATTCTGGCTTGCTGTGAGTGAGAGGCCCACTTTAGAAGCAGGTAGCACTTAGAAACTTTGGCAACTAGCAGCCTTCCTCCTCCTCCTCCTCCTCCTCCTCCTCCTCCTGTCAATGACCCCTCTCTGGAGTCTGAGAATGTTTTTTTTTTCCCCTTCTTCCTCCATTTTCAGCGTTTCTCATCTCCTTTCTCCCAGCTCCACCTTTCTTCCCTTCCCCTTCCTTCCACTCGCTTTGAACTGTGTCAGGGGAAAATATGCGACTGTTGACCCAAGAGGCAGAAGTTCTCTTCAACTTTCTTTTTCGGTGACTAGTCTTTATCATCCTTACCAGGTTTTAAAGTGATTTCTCGAGAGAGAGTGTGTGTTTGGGGGGGTGTCCACACAAGAGTGCGTGGCTGTAAGTGAGAAAGGCGAAGATGTGAGTTAAAACTCCCTCCCCACCATCTCTTCTCCCTCCCACACATAATCCAGGTTGCCCTATCAGTGCAACGGGGCACAATGAAAAAAAGGAATAGAAAAAAACAACAACCTAGCGGAGTGACATAACCCAGTTTTTCGTTTTTTTAAAAATTTTCTTTTTCTTCTGAAGATGGCAGGGTTTGGGGGAGAAATAAAAGCATGACAAAAATCAGAAGACACTATTGGCCTTAAAAGGCGAAAAACAACAACAATGGGTTGGGGGCCTAAGAGGAAAAAAAAAAGGAACTTAAGCTTTACAAAGGAAATATGCAAACTCTGTAGGTCACATGGTGACTGGATTTTTTTTTCTAATTCCAATTTTTTTTTAAAAAGTGTGGGGAAAATAATAGTAATAATAATAATAAAAAAATAATAAAAATAAAAAGAATAATAAAAAGAATAAGCTGGTGACTTGTATTGCATGTGGGGATTTGTCCAGAACACAATGTGAAACAGAACAAGCATGAAGAATCACCTCCTGTAAACCAAATCCACCATCTTTACTTTTTCAAGGTCACTTTTTTCTCTGCTAAATTGAAATTTTAATCAGTTGAATGAATTGCTGAGCACAGGGGCAGAGGGCTAAGGTTCGTGGGAAGATGGTTCTAGGGTGAAACGTAGCATGAAAACATAGTTGATTTCCTGAGTGACCAGTAAGTATGTACCTCGGCATCAGGCAGTTGAATGCCCACAATGTTCCCTGCTGGGATATGTCCCTGATATGTGTGTCTGAATGCCAGTTTATCTCTTTGCTGATAAAGGCTTTTTATTCCTGATGATATCTTGGGTGACAAAAATAAGACAAATATTCCTTTAAGAAAATAGACTCTTGTATTTGATTGATTTCTTAAAGAAATAATGTCCTGAAACAGTAGCCCATGCTTCTATCATTTCTTCTTGGTCAATTTTAAATATTATTTATAAGTAACTTTCATAGGAAAAACATTCCTTTCTCACCCTAGTCTATAATTTATTTCTGTTTCACTAGTTCTGTTTCTTCATAGCCCGCAGCCATCCTGATTATAAGATTCAGTTATAAATTCACTCTGCTCTAGACAAAGAAACATTTTTAAAAAAAATATTTTATTAGTCATGAAGGACACTGAGACTTATTTTTGGAAAATGTGTTGAAAATAAACCAGGATGCATAAATCATTTTTTTCAGTTGTATATACTATAAATGTTTGGCTTTTGTATACAGAATGGGCTCTTGTTTCAGAATTTACTCCCTCTTCCTTCTCTACTTATGTTTATATTTTCTCTTGAGGGTCGTCCCCCCCCATATCTCTTGTGCCAGTTTATTGCATTTTGAAAACAAATAGCATTTGAATTTATATTTTTGTCTCCTAAGCTATTTTAATATGTTCATTTCAATAAAAAATAACAGGTTCTCTAGTTTAAGAATTGTACATTGTATTTCCCAAATGATATATATTTACTTAAAAGGCTATAGAAAATCAGCAGAAGGTCTCTTCAATGATGTATGGCCTTAGTATCATTTTGAATGGTAGGATTTGCACAAGTAGTATAGATCATTTATGCAGTTAAATTGCAGAGTGCTTGTCTTGCCATCAGTTTTCCTCTGTTTATTATGTTTGGACAGTGGAGTTGCCAAGTCATGGAGCCAGGCTTATTTTGGAGAGGGCTCGGGTCCTGTGCTACTGGATGAAGTACGTTGTACAGGAAATGAGTTGTATATAGAACAGTGCCTAAAGAGTTCCTGGCAAGAACACAACTGTGGCCATAAAGAAGATGCAGGGGTTTCATGCACACCTCTGGCAGGTATGCAACAAAGGAATCACTTTTCTGAACCAGAATCACTGCATGGGTTAAGATTAATTGACACAAAATTGTTAAGTATTTTTTTAAAACATCTTTCAACAATAGAGAAGATAACATTTCTTGATGCAGACCAAAGGCCTCATTCTGGCTTCCAGAATGTATTGACCACATTTAAAAACAAACGTGAAAGGAAATGCCTATGGCTGATGAGGGAAGAACTTGCCATGCAACATAATTTCAGGGAGGAGGAATGGAAGTTAAGTATCAACATCTATAAACAGCTGTGCAACTTCTATTTATCTTCTCTTTAGCATATCCTGTATTTAACCTAAACATTTTCAAGTACCTGATTTTTTTTAAAGAATGATTTGCTTCCCTAGGCGTTTTCCATGACTTGAAAATTGAAATGACTTAGTAATGGAGTAGCTCTGGTTCTGTGAACTATGAAGAATGTCAATGATTCAGAAAGTCAAGATTCCACATGAAGATGTTCCTGCCATTTATTCTAAAAATATTCTGGTTTTCCCTGATTGTTTTGTGGCCTATTTAACCCAATTACAGTTCTTAGGCTGTGTAGAGTAGGGAGTGAAAGGACATTTGTTTGTGTGGGATTTAACAGAAAGGCACAAGTTAAGGATATAACTTATCCACTCTTTTACTTTTGTCTATACATTTTTGTCGCATAAGCATCTGGGATGAGGAATTACTCCTTTTTAATAGTAATAATAACATGGTAATAATAATACGGTAACAATAATACGGTAATAATAATAATACGGTAATAATAATAACAACATGCAGAGTTGCCTGGGTAGACTCAATACAAATAAAATCAATGCACTCCAATTTTATTAAAACATTTATAGCAGAAAATTCAATATCGGTGTTCCTCTAACATTCTGTTTTCCATTTAAATGATGCAAAAACTTATTATCTAGCCTATAATTGTTCTAGTGAATTTCTTTTCTGCAATAGCTACATACTAAAATACGCTCTTATTTTGAATGCCACAGATGGTGCAGTTCGACTAGTTGCTGGAAAAAGCAATCATGAGGGACGGCTGGAGGTGCTTTATAATGGACAATGGGGCACAGTCTGTGATGATGGATGGACTGAATGGAATACGCAGGTGGTTTGTCGACAACTGGGCTTTAAGTAAGCTCCATTTATGTGAAGCTACTAATGATTATGCAGAGCAATGCAGATAATAGTTCAGTGAATTGCACCTGCTTTGCTTCTTTGCTTTCTGATCAAAATCTAATTGTTTAATACTGTGTCCTTGGAATGATACAACAAAGAAGAGGGAAAATTAATAAAAAATGCTAACTCTGGTTGGGAAAAAGGGCAAGAATTATTATCTTTATTTACTTATTTTTGCAGCATGAACTATAATCAGCTTGACTTTTCTGTATTAAAAATTGTAATAAATGAACAATTTGTCATGAAAATATTCAGATTATAATATTAACACAGAAATCGGGACCATAACTGAGGAAGTACAGAGCTGAGGATTGCTATGTTTTGGGCAAGCAATCTGGACATTTGTAAAATCATTTTATTTTTATGTAATTATTAATCAAATTTATGTCAATTCATTTCACAGAAAGTGACTCTGGGTGGCCTACAGCAATTCAGTAAAACAGTAGAAAAATAAAACAGTCATCTAAAATAATTAAAAATCAATAAAGAGAAAACTAAGAAAGAAATTAATAGGCAGAGGAATATTAACAATGAAGGAGCTACCTCAATAATTCACCCATCCCTTGGGGTTCCCAGGCCTGCTGGCATAACCAGGTCTTGATGACCTTCAAAAACTCCACAGTGATGAAGCCGACTGTTGCGGGGAAGATTCCACAGTGTGGGCACCATAGCAGAAAAGGCCCATTGCCAAATGAACCCCTGACATGCCCATTTTATTGGATTTGGTGGGCTGGGCAGATTGAATCAAAAAGAGACAAATAACTTCAAATACCCTTGTCCCGTGCCATGTAAGTCTTTAAAGGTCAGTACCAGCACCTCGAATTGAACCTGGAAATAAAATTCCTACAGTGCAGACTTCATATTAGATATATTCCAAAACGTTGAACTCTCATTCACCCTCACAGTATTCATACATTGCTCTAAAGCATAATTTGATTTATTTCATTTTGGCTTAAAAGCATAGTATGCAATCCCAGCTATTTTCATTTGGAAGTCCTGGTTTATGGCTTTGCATGATGTATGATCCCAGCCAACTGCAGTTTATTCAATAGATTGTTGTTAGCAAGTTTGACTTCTGGCTAGCTAAGGTCACTGATTTAATGCTTATGTCTTATTAGACCCTGCAGAGAAAATTCACATTGCAGAAGAAAGGAGTGAGGAGAGAATATATATGTGGTTAATGTATTACATTTATGAACATAGTTTAAAGCAGCAGTTAAGCAACAGTAGCATTACATTTATAGCAGATGTCAATGGTGAAATATGATGTCAGAATAATATATTGATTTTGAGCCTTAATATATATAACCATGAATTCTACCAACAAGCCTAATTTAAAATTGAAAAAAATGAAAAAAAATATTCAAAATACTATAGA
The DNA here is from genome assembly GCA_032468155.1 of Oxyrhabdium leporinum. Lineage (NCBI taxonomy): Eukaryota > Metazoa > Chordata > Lepidosauria > Squamata > Cyclocoridae > Oxyrhabdium > Oxyrhabdium leporinum. Next base: position 110,477 of record JANHFL010004312.1, read on the forward strand.
TTTCAATGAAATCAAGACTGATCATGGAATATATTTACAGTATGCATTATAACTGTGTAAGTGCTAATGTCTATGTAAACAGGAATGGGAAAATTGTTTCAGAACCCTTCTTAGAAGAAAATACAGGACCCATCTGGCTGGATGACATTACCTGCTCTGGAAAAGAGTTTAACATTCTACAATGTTCTAAGGGTGACTGGGGACAGCATGATTGCAGCCACCAGGAAGATATTAGTATAAATTGCTATCGAGACAATGACAGCCACAAAGTCTTGTTAGGTAAATTACCTTTTATTGTATTTATTTATTCATCATATACTTAGTGCTGCCCATCTCACAAGAAAGGAATTCTTTTTTACATGGGCGTCTGGTTCCAAAACATTAAAGGGTGTTTTGTAGTGTTTGGGAGGAGAGATTGGAAAATTAATCTGAAAATCAGATATTCCCCAATTGTATTGAAACTATTGGCCTTGGAATTCTCATTCATCATGGAGTTTCTTGTCCTATTGCATTTGGAGAGCACCAGTTGGAGAAGCAAATGATTAGCAAGCAGAGATCTCAATTTCTATTGCTGGATTTTCTAGTTAAACAAGAGACTCCTTATCTAGCTCATTGGAGATATCGTTTGATAAAATAATTCAGGGCAGAATGGATTCAACAGCCTGAGTTTGATAAAAAGAATATATGTTATCCTTGCATTAGGAGGTATTAAAAAAAATTACATCCAAGCAAAAACAGCAGAGTCTCCCTTCAAAATATGAAGCTCTAATCCTAACAGGATTTCTGGACAGAACAATTGCTCTATTGGAGAAAAGGTTTCATAAAAATGTTTTAGTCTTTTTAAAAACCTGGCAATATGGGACCTGACAAACTTCAATGGCCAGGCATTGAAAAAAAAATAGGGTAACACTGAAAGCCAATGCGATGTGATGATCAAGTGCTGGACTGTAAACAGGAAGGAACCATGTTTGAGTCTACTATTATACAGAAACGTGATGACTTTAAGTAGTCATTGTAGCTGAGCCCGCCCATGTCTCAGTGTAGTTATTGTGGGAAAAATGAGGAGAGAGTACTGTGTATTGGATGTAGAACCCCTGAATGAATCATCTGATATGAATCAAATACAATATAGAGTAGATTTTCTAGTTTATTCTAATTTTCCTGAAGCTCTTAAATGTAGCAAAAGACTAGTTTAAAAATGTACACAAACATTTGTAAACAGTTAGGGCAACTTAGTGTGAGCATCTCTTACTGTAACAAAACATCTGTTGAATATTTCTTAACTCCACATGTATATCTTCAAGCAAATTGTTAAAGAACTAAGTCTACTATAAGATTAAAAACCTGAACTAAAGCTTCCAATTTATTTCCATAGCTGTGTTTCTTTGTCTGCTCCTGAATCTCTTAACTGATTTCTTTTTATACTTTCTAATATCCCAAATGTATTATTATCCAATAGCATGTCTATGTAGGGGATACAAAGTATATTTCCAGGAATGGAAAATTTAAACTCAGAATACAGGAATTCACATTTTGGTGCCAGTTTACATAAACACATGGATTTGTATTGCAGTGCTCATAATACATAAAACTCAATCTGTCTGGAAATCAAAATGGTATGTTATCTTTTGGTTAAATAGATCCATATGGTAAAATTCCTTTTTCAGTACTGAGACTTATACTACTTTTATAATTTTCAAAGAATATTCCAAATAGTAAAAGTCAGTTCACTAAAGCTGAACTTTTCTATATTCTATACCCTGTGCTGTTTCACAAGAAGTATGAACTTATATTTACATTATACAGCATGATTTTCCTAAAGCGAGCCTTTTACTGATGTGCAAATAAATTAATTAAGGTTGCAGAAATCAGAAGATCATTTAATTTTATTTTTATTACAAATGTTTTGAATGAATTAAACCTTACCAGATATATTGTCACATTGTTTCTTCTTTTTCTGAATATGATTTTCTAGAAATAGCTCCATTAAACAGAATTCAGTTGAGTAAAAAAACATTTATAAGAGCATAAAGATTTCCAGAATTAAATTGAGAATATTCACCCACTACTTCACTCTTCCGTAAAGGCTGATCAATTTTTCTCTGCCTTAACATTTATGAACTAGGTAAACAGTTGCTTACTTATTAGAGTTGATTAACATGGTCACTCTAGTGTGTTATAATTGCAAGAATATTTGCATTAAAAAAGTTATGTATATCTATAACTGAGACCACATTCACTTCATGGTGCCATATGTTGGCATGCGTAAATGTTGTTTGAACCATGTAGTAGCATCATGAGCAGTCAGTAAAGACATTTTAGTATTCCAGGAGTGACAAGCTTGGGCACTCAAAGATTATTGGAGTCCAAATATCAAATCAGTCAGTAGGATCATAATCAAAATTAGGAATAATGGTCAGGAGAGCTGAAACCCAGCAACCTCTAAAATTTATTCACAGTCTCGGCTATATGTATTTATCAGAGAATACTCACTAGGAATTATTTTTAGTAGCTGTGTATACAATTATCTTATAAAATATATGTAACAGGTTTCAGAGAAAAAGTAAACATTAAAAGGTGAGAACTGTATATCCTTGGAATCTCTGTAAATAGAAAATTATTGGTTGCTTTTGTTTGTTAGTGCTCTGTTTAAAAAATTGATTTTTTAATTTTCTAAATATAATAAAATCTTAGTAGTGGAAGACTTTCAAATAATACTTCTGCTAGATTTTGGAGGAAAAGTATAGTATAGTATAATGCATTCATTATGTTTAATAGGTCCTTGCATAACATTGATAATTTTGACTATTAAAGTTCACCGAAAGAATAGTAAAGAATAATAAACTTCTGAAAGAGAAATATAATGGAGCCCATTTTTTTAAATTATCATTGAATGTTGAAAACTTTTGTGAATGAATGTTCAAGGCCACTTAGATGATGAAGCAAAATGCAAAATAAAACAATTTCACCAAATCATAGATATGAAAGTGTTCTGGTTAGAATAAATGATCACAATATGCACATATTTGCCTGATATTGTGATTATACACATGATAGCTGGGAACAAAGTTTTGATATGTGTTATCTGAAAAATAAATTTTATATGTGCAATTGCTGATCATATATTTTTTTTGTTTGGGTTTCCCACGCCTTTACATTTAAAACGTTTTATTTGTGCATTCTAGTTTGCAACCTTATATTTGAAAGCAAATATAACATTTTTTTAAAAAAGAAAATTAAATGTCAAATTTCAGGGTTTTTTTCACAGATTCAGAGAACATAATTTTCCCATATGGCTGTATTTATTGGAGTGTTTATTCCTAGTTAACAACTTTCCTTGAATATTTTGAGAGTGTTGCTACTGGTACTGCTATGTCAATAGTTATTAATCTATTCCCAGGGCCTCCTATCAGATTGATGGATGGTGAGAATAAGAAAGAGGGCCGAGTGGAGATCTATATTAATGGCCAGTGGGGCACAATTTGTGATGATGGATGGTCTGATAAGGATGCAGCTGTGGTATGTCGACAATTAGGCTACAAGTAAGAGATCAGCTTTCAGCGATCAGAGTATAATCTATTATTTGTGCCAAATTAATAGCTTAACATACTGATATTTTCATATATTAAGATAACTGCTGTTTTCCCTTTACTGTTTTGCCATTTTTATTTTGTCTTAATAGTAAAAAAAAGAAATTGAGATTGCTTGAATGTATGCATGTATGTCTACTCTGCCTATCACTACACAAAGTCATCAGCAATCCTTTTATCTCTCACCCATTTACAGTATGCCCTTTACATTTGTACATACATACATTTAGTATGTGTATGTGTCCAGAATTAAATGAAGTTAGAACATCCGTACACACGGAGGAACTTAATTACAGTTCAGTCAATTGGTATTCCCAAAGAGTGTAATCCAAGTGGCATCTAATCTCCTATCAACTTGTAATTTCATCTGATATATTATGCATTAATTTCATGAAAATGTTATTTAAAAGGGAGCGCAGTGCTGAGTGATTGCTACAGCAAGGATTACACCGTATCAATGTTATTTAATGCTCTAAATATTTTTATAAGCTCCTATAATAGATGGCTTGATAAAGAGATGGGTAGCATATAAATTAAATAAATAATTAATATTTCTTTGTGTTAAACGTTCTTTCTACTAAGAAGGTAGAAAAGATATCTAAATTAAACAAGAGAAAAACAATTATGTGAAAGAACGTCTATTTTTTTAAAAAAAGACTTCTACCAAACTATGTTGCTTAGTTTCTGTGGCTGATCTGTAAAACTAATTTCTTACTGTACTGATTTCACATTGTACTGATTTCTTAAATGTGATTGGGCTGACTCTAAACTGAATCCAACTTGCTTCACAGAGTGTTTTAATCATTTTTTTAAAATGATAGCTTCTGTTTCTAAAAGTGTCATTAAATTTCAAAACATTATTGTCAACATAGTAATCTGTGTTGAAATAAAACAAAAATATTTTATTTACACACTTTTTGTTGTATGTCCAGCTGGCTAAAGAATTATACATGGTTTTGCAATCACAGAGGTTTGAGTTTTAGACAAATTGGGCCAGATGCCCCTACTTCTAATCAGCATAGATAAATATTTTATGTGGAAGCTAACCCTGCTGAAAGCTTTGCTTCTTGGTGCATTAGGCCTTTCAGGTAACTATGTTCAGACAATTGGAAAAGGGGGCAGTGTGTCATGAGAAAAATGTTTGGTTAAAAGTAGGAATTAGCCATATGTGATCCAAACAATAGTCAGAAGAAATATATACACATAATGTATAAACACAGTGATTAAATGTATATACTATTTCCTTCAGGGATGTTGTGTATATGATAATTCTATTCATGAAAATTCATATAGCTTACTAACCATAATTTTAAGAGTTAAAAATATATTGCAGTTTGTCATTTTGAAATTTTATGGGGAATAGGGGACTGAGGCATATGGCCAAGTAAGAGATTTCTGTTGTGTATTAACTAAGCCACATGAAAAACCAGGTGGAAGTCCAGGAAAATTATCTTTAGAAGATAGATTTTTGTATCATTTTTATTGCTTATTGAAAAATATTGAAGGAGTGAATGAAAGGAAAGTGGGGAATCTGTGAATCTATTTTGCTTATAGTAAGTATTTAAAAGTAACATAAGCAATGCCTGTTCAGAATGAATAATCTCCCTTTAGAAAATTTGAGTAATTGAAGCTTATAAATGCATCATAAAAATATTTACTTTAACACACACACAAATGCACACAAACTCTTACATTGCTGCCTGCATTTCATCAACATCTTTTTAAAGTCTATTTTATATACAAAATGTAAAAAACAACATGAACAGCTATAGGGGAATTATACAGTTGTATTCAATTATACAATCCTTCGAACATCTGCAAACAATGTAAGGTTAAATGTGAAGAGAGAATTTTACAAACAAGAAAAGATCTGTGTATCTGTTTTGGAGTCTATAAATGCAGATCATACAGATCAACACTTGTGAGCAATTTAGTTCTGGTCACTGGACTACTGGAATTTCACTGAACACTTTTTTCTTTATTGCCTCTATAACATTAGCCTTAAATATAATTGACGAAATTGCATAAAATATGCATATTAGTAAAAATATACTACTTAAAATAAAATGATTTATTTTAAAAGTTGCCGGTTTTTGCCTCCAGAGGTTTATCACGAGCAAGGACTATGGCATACTTTGGAGAAGGAAAAGGTCCCATTCATGTGGACAATGTAAAATGCACAGGAAATGAAAGATCCCTTGCTGATTGCATTAAACAGGATATTGGCAAACATAACTGTCGTCACAGTGAAGATGCTGGTGTCATCTGTGACTATCTTATCAAAAAAGCATCCGGCAGTACAGGTGAAATGAACATAAACTTCAATAATGCTCTTTTCTGTAAATTGTAAAGAAATATTGGGGAGTATTTGGGTTGTTTTTAGGATTGTTTGATCACTTTGCTTGCCATTTGAAGTACTCTCTGTATTTACTGATTGGAAATCTAACTTCTCTGCTTTGAGCCCTATTCAGATTCTCTTGCTTCTGTATGTGGTTTAAGAATATTGCATCGACGCCAAAAAAGGATTATTGGTGGAAAAAACTCCTTAAGGTAAATTACAGATATCAATTTAAAATTACAAAGCCATGCTTCCCTCTCCTGGCCTGCATTGTGTAGTACCACACCATGCTTTCCCTTGCCTCCCTTCGCTTGCACCAGGCCTGCCTATGGCAGATTCCCATAACATGTCATTGTTGCCTAGTTAAAGGGCATGCCTTCCATGGAGTGCAGAAAATGTGTTCAGACCATCAGGATATGAGCTCTGTTTCTGCACCCAGTTGAAGGCGTGCAGCTCCCCTCAAGACACAGTTCTTTCATCCAGTCCCCAGAGACAAGAGAGGTAGTGGCAGCTTACAACTTACCTTGCTGGTTTCCCCACTGACTTTCTGGAAAAGTCATCAGAGAAGATTGAAAATGTCTATCGTATGATTGCAGGGCACTTGGAAACCAGTCATAAATGTGAACAGTTGCAATGCTCCTAGATGACCACATGTATACGTGATTTGACATTTTGAATGGGCAAAAGTGCTTATAAGCCATAAGAAATGTTTTTAAGGTGGCCATAACTTCGAATGTTAAACAACCGATTGAAAGTCAAGGATTACTTGTACATCAGTGATGGATGCACTATTGGAAGACCAGAAGATCAGGTTAGGGACAGATAATCCCAGAGAAAATCTATGTGATGTGTTGACACCAACTTGGTGAAACAAAATCAAATATAAAAGAAGAATCTAATTCATTAATAGAAGATGCACCTGGCTTATACATAAAATCTGAGTGTGTGGAGTCAGAACATACCATTGCTAGCTAAATACTTAAAATTACTAGGTATCTTTTATAACTGCTAAAAATGAGATTTTTTATAATTGAAGCAGTCATGTATGTAGTATCTTAATTTAATTTTGCAATGATACATTGGGTTGCAATTTCTCTAACACATGACTGCGGAGAGTCCCCACTTTTTGGTAAAACATTAGGTACAATGGAAGAATTCCAGAGGCAAACAGATATAAAAAGTCTCTCTTGTATGAGTAGAATTCCATAAAGTGTTTTTTTTTAATGCAACTCCTTCAGAAGTACCGTGTTTCCCCGAAAAGACCCTGTCTTATGGGGTTTTTTGCCACCAAAAAAGACATCAGATCTTATTTTCGGGGGAAGTCATCCACTGACTAACCTCACTTGCGCACATCGCCCCCGGTCTCCTTTTCGCTGTCAGAGGCCTTCAGGAACTTTTTCTTCTGAGGCCGGCAAGGCTTTCCTGAAGGCCTCTGCAGCGGATAACAGAGCTCCGGATCGATCCAGAGCTTTGTTATCAGATACAGAGGCCTTCAGGAAAGCCTTGCCAGCCTTGCTGACTGCAGAATAAATGGCCCAGCAAGGTAGGTGTCGGGGTGTGCGAGGTCTGGTTACAACTGTCCAAAGGTAAGTAGTAGGGCAGCTCCACTCCCCCATCCCGCCCCCACCCCACCCCAGCATAATTTTTTT
>JANHFL010004314.1:47168-67707 GCA_032468155.1 Oxyrhabdium leporinum
GAATGGGCATGTCTGGTGCCCAGTTCTAGCGTAATGAAAAGAAGGGACTGGGGACGACAGGATAGCAGTCTTCCAATATCTCGGGGGCTGCCACAAAGAAAGGGGGTCAACCCATTTTCCAAAGCACCGGAAGGCAGGACAAGAAGCAATGGATGGATACTCATCAAGGAGAGAAGCAACCTAGAACTAAGGAGCAATTTCCTGGCAGTGAGAACAATTAACCAGTGGAACTGCTTGCCACCAGAAGTTGTGGGTGATCCAACACTGAACGTTTTTAAGAAGAGATGAGGCAACCATTGATCTGAAATGGTATAAGGTCTCCTGCTTCAGCGGGGGGGGGGGGCGGGACTAGAAGACCTCTCAAGGTCTCTTCCAACTCTCTTATTTCGTAAATCTGTAAATTTTAGAATGCGATTCATGGCTTGGGCTTTTATTATAATGCCCATTAATTCAGCCCTCCTCTAGGGCTTACGCCATCCTGATTAAAATAAGATAGGCTTTGTTTCAGCGTGCTTGCACATCCCTTGCGACGTGATGTGCCAAAGAGGGTTTGTTCTGCATCTGGGAAGCAGGCTTGCCAAGTTCGCCTCTTACATAGCTTCCTTCTCTTTTAGGGCTTGCCAAATACAGCGGCTCTCCCTTCCCGCAGCTTAGGGCCTCGGGGCGTCTAAATCCAGCTCTGAAATTCAATCGCCCTTCCAATGGCCATCACCCAGCAAATGATGGGAGGCCAAAAAAAAGACACAACTTGAGTGGAAGGTATTAAACTGAAATCCCGCATAACTCAAGGCCTCTTTGTCTGCGGAGAGGAACATCCACATCTCTCTCCCTCTCTCTCTCCCTCCCTCTCTCTCTCTCTCTCTCCCTCTCCCTCTCTCTCTCTCTCTCTCTCTCCCTCTCCCTCCCTCTCCCTCTCTCTCTCTCTCTCTCCCTCTCTCTCTCTCTCTGCATACAGGTAACAACAGAGTTACTTGCATTGTGGTTTAAGGTCACATCCTGGCTCCCTCCCTGGTTTTTTGCTTTAGGTAATAGAATGGAAGTGGCTTGTCACTGTCTTTTTTTTTTTTTGATGGTTTTTGACTTTACTCCAGTTTATCTGCAGCCATATTAGCCCTAGTAACTTCCCGATCTTACTCTTCCTAACTTTATTAAGCTCAACCTACTGCATTGCATGGAACGAACCCAATTTTCTTTGCCCGAGGCAAGCTGTTGTCTTAAATCCCAATAGTGGGAACCTACTTCCTTGACAAATGTATGGTTTTAGAAAATCGTTGTTGCCTAATAGTCTGAGCCTGCTCTATTTTCTCCCCTCTCTATATACAGCTGCTTTTTAAAAAAAAGAAAAGAGTAGTTGTCCCTCCAACATCTTTAACTGTTTTCTGGTAACAGGCTTAACCAGATCAATTACAAACCAGGCAATCTTATAATGCCTATGATACGCATGGTCTTCATTAATCTAGGAAAGCAAATAAATTCCGTATCAGCCTTTAACCAAAAGGTGGTGAGACTCTAGAAAGAGTGCAGAGAAAAGCAAATTAGAAAAGATGATTATGGAACTGGAGGCGAAAACATACCAAGAACGGTTGCAGGAATCGGGTATGTCTAGTTTATTGAAAAGAAGGAGTAGGGGCGACATGATAGCAGCCTTCCAATATTTGAAGGGGTCAACCTATTCTCCAAAAAACCTGAAAGCAAGAAGCAATGGATGAAAACTAATCAAGGAGAGAAACACACTTCAAATTAAGGAAGAATTCCCTGACAGTGAGAACAATTAATCAGTAGAACGACTTGCCTCCAGGAGTTTTGGGTGCTCCATCACTGGAGGTTTTCAAGAAGAGACTGGACAACTATTCGTCTGAAATGGGATAGGGTTTCCCTACTTGAGCAGGGGGTTGGACTAGAAGACCTCCAAGGTCCCCTCCAACTCTGTTATTCTGTTAATCAGGCTTATCCCAAAGTGTTTTCTGTCCAAATGTTGTGCTACAAAAGGCAGAAGGCCCCAGTAAGATAAATAAAGAGAGCAAGAAAGAACTATGAAGAACAGCATTATGGAACCAGAAGTAGACAAGCTGAGTTTTCCTTTGTGTTAAAAGGAACACAGTAATTCTAATAAGAAACCATCCCTAGACGCTTGAAAAAAAGTTATCATAATTTCCCAAATCTCTATTAAATAGGCATTTGGGGGGTTTTTTTTTGTTTAGTCTCATTTCATGGAAACGGAAATAAAGGTGGAAGGGAAAAAAAATATTACTACCCATTCATACAGCAATATTTAAAGTCCAAATAGGAGTTTAAATGCAGTTCTGTTTGGTGTGTCCATCATTTGACTAGATTATACAGCATTCCCTCTATTATTTTTAGAATTAGAATCGAGCATCGGCAGAAAATCTCTCTCTCTCTCTCTCTTCGAGGTGCAATATTCATTCTCAGCAAAAAAACAGTGAGACAATGCAGAATTGAAAGCAACGTCCTCAAAAGATACCGATTCTTCATCCGTTGCAACATCACTGCTGCAAAAGATATTTTCGTGAGGCCAGCCAGAATCATAAATGCTCACGATCAATTTACTAGAAAGGAAATGAAGCACCATCGGGTAAAGAGTGATCAGATTATTATCTGATGTATCAAGGCAGAAAGTCCTGGAGGAAGAACATCTTTTTAAAAACAAAACAAAACCATCTATCACCGTGTTCTATAGACTCATCCAAAGAAAATTCCCCCTTAACAGGGATTGGATCTCAGGCATCCTTTCCGTAAGCGATCCAGAACGTGACTCTTATCGCTTTCCTCTACTTACCCACTGCTGCCCGTATGAATCCTCCAGGTCGTTGACCGTCCGGTCGTCCCAATTAAGACGGATGCCAACCAGAACAGAGGGCAGGAAGCCGTTCTCAGCCAAGATCACAAAATAGGAAAAGAACCCTCCCAGAGCCTGAATCATTCCTGCAAAGGAAATTTGAGAGTGGAGGAAATCCTTTCAGACACGTGGACTTCTTAGAACTCCCACAATCCCCCAGCCAGCCGTGCTAAAAGTTGATCGTACTTCGATAAGTTACGACACCGTGTTTCTGTGCTCATTATTGTTACTGAGATATCGCTATTACTACTGTATCCCTGTTTAATTAAGCCACGCACTCCGTGTTTCGGTGGTTTTTGAGCCGTGAGACTTTTAGATTTTACAAACTTGTAGATTTATATTAATCACTGAGGTGAAAAGTTTGGTTTGGGGGGGGGCTTATAACGGCAGTGGAGAAAGACTTTATAAACCACTAAAATGCCCTGCTCTTCAAAAGTGACCATAATTGGCCTCTCAGGCAGGTTTAACCTGCTCCACTCTCTCCCTCTCTGACGCTAGTGATGCGAAGGAACCATGGGATGGCTTCTACCCTAAAAATGTTCACCAAGCGTGGTTCTTCAAAATCAAAGCTGAGGTTTGCTCTATTTCCAAGTACTTCCTGCCAAATAAATGCAAGCAGCATCGAGTTGCAAGGCCTTGTTGTAGTTGCCCATAATCCATTCACCCGTCAGCAAAATTTCCCCTCGTGTGCCATCCACGGCTGCCTATTTCGATTTGGATCTCCCGATCACGGAATGAGAGATAATGGAATAGAATACTTTATTGGCCAAGTGTGATTGACACACCAGCAATTACTCTCCGGTGTATAAGCTCTCGGTGTACGTGCAAAACAACAAAGTAATAATAATTATAATATTAAAGTAATAATAATGATAATGATACCAATAAGAAAAAGCAGTGGAACAGAGGAGAAAGATAAAAATAATACAGCCATACTATGTGGGTAAATATACTTAGAAGTAAGGCAGTACTGTGGGGATTAGGTGTTATGGCATGAGGAAAAAAACCTGTCTTTGTGTCTAGTTGTTTTGGCAAGCAATGCCCTATAGCCATTATAGCAATAATGCTATAATGGCTAGCAATGCCCTATAAACGACCTATAAAATAATAATGTCATGTCCCACAAAGGGCCCTATGGATAACTTACCGCATGAGATACATCAGCTGTGATGCTTGGTAGAATCCTGCCCTGAATGCTAAACAGGTAGTCCTTTGCCTTACAACACTTCATTTAGTGACCACTCCAAGTAACAACGGCACTGGAAAAAGTGAACTTATGACCATTTTTCACCCTTACGGCCTTTGTAGCGTCCCCGGGGTCAGGTGATCAAAATTCAGATGCTTGGCAACTGGTTCGTACTTATGACCATTGCTGCATCCCAAGCTCATGGGGCTGCCTTTTGCGACCTCCTGGCAAGCCAGGTCAATGGTGGGAAGCCAGATTCGCTTAACAACCGTGTCATTAACTTCACAACTGCACCGATTGACGGTGGCAGGAAATGTCTTAAAGTGGGGCAACGTTCACTGAAGACATTTCTATCTTAGCGACTGAATGCCCTGCGTAAAGGTCCTCTGACTAGTTATGGCAAGGCCAGCCCCGTCCAACCCATCCCCCGATCTCCTAAAGTCAGCGCCTGAGGTCATCCCACCTGGTGGCCTGCACCTGACTCACCAATCTGCCCGTAGGCCATACTGATGAGCCGTTCGTTCACCAGCTTGTCAGTCCTGGGGTTTCGGGGCTGACGCTTCATGATGTCGCTCTCGGCTGCTTCGTAAGCCAAGGAGATGGCAGGCACCTGGAAGGAAAAAACCAAGAGAGGCGATTGCACAAATTGCTAGATCACAAGCTTTGTCTTACAGTTGAAGCTCTTCTCATCCCAGTCACTGGAGGAAAGACCAGGCCAAGGACCAGCATGGAAGATTGGGTCGCGTTGGGCCATTCCCCCCAATTTCTGTGTCTTCTTTTGCCATCTTTTCTTTTTTTGATTCATGCATTCGTTCTTTTCAAAGACATGCCAGGGTCAACCTCTACGAGAAACATGATGCCCTGCCTCTGTTTCCTGCTCAGATTGTAAATATTAAGTCATACCCACAGCTTAAGCTGCATATTAGATGTATCTGTCCACCAAAGATACCGACTTAATTTTGGTGGTAAGAATGATAGTTCCCGAGATCCTTGAGCGGTGGTCTCCAAACTTGACAACTTTAAGACTTGTGGACTTCTTAAAGGCCAAGGAATTCTGGGAATTCTGAAGTCCACAAGTCTCAAAGTTGCCAAGTTGGAGACCCGTACCCTTGAGGAATAAAGCGTGAGCAGGTGGCGAGAAGATTCCTTGCATGAAATTCAGTGGTGGGAGAGAAGGTCCCTAAACTAGCCTACTCCAAGTTTCCTGTGTGCTGTTATGATCGTATCATTTATGTATATTCCACCTTTATTCTTTTTATAAATGATTCCAGGTGGTAACTATACCTCATACTCTTTTCTCTTCCTATTTTCCCTGTAACAACAACCCTATGAGATGGATTGGCCTGAGAGAGAGGAATTAGCCTAAAACCGTTCCGTGTTTATGCCTAAAGTAGGACTAGAACTCACCATCTCCTGATGATTGCCCCAAAGTCACCCACTGGCTTCCATGCCTATGACGGGACTAGAACTCCCAGTCTCTAGCCCGCCTCCTTAACCATTAGACCAAACTGGCTCTATATTTGCCCTGGCTTCATTTGCATGAAGAAGCACGCAGTTTCGGTTCCTTGACACCTTCAACCAAAACTGATCCAAGCCAGAATCTGCTGTCCCTTGTAACGAAGGACCACGTTCAAGTTTTGAATCCCAGCACAGAAGCAAACTACGGAGGGCTCCCCTTCTACCTATGCAATGGGGAGGCAAAGGATGACGCACTCAGGTGTTGGCGGATGAAGGGATGTAAGGGGGAGAACTCACCATGTCAGTGCCCAAGTCAATGCAAAGGATAGTGATGGTACCCAGAGGCAGCGGGATGTTGGCCATGATGAAAAGCAGAAAGGGAGTAATCTCTGGGATGTTGCTGGTCAAAGTGTAGGCAATGGATTTCTTCAGGTTGTCAAAAATTAGGCGTCCTGGGGAGAGGGGGACAAATGGGGAGAGAATGGGACACAGCTGAACCAATGTCGCTGAACCAATGTCTCACTGAGCGACGTCAATCTGGGCTCTGTCGTGGTGGTGCGTCGAGGGCGGCCTATGCAATCTTTCTCCCAGGAATAAGGTATTAACAGAACCTACCACTGAGTTCTCCCTTCCATCCGACTGTTTCAGAGGGATGGGAACCAATTTCCCTCTCCTGGCTTACCTTCTTCAACTCCGGTAACAATGGAGGCGAAATTGTCGTCCAGTAGAATCATGTCAGCAGCCTGTTTGGAGACATCCGAGCCAGCAATGCCCATGGCGACTCCAATGTCAGCCTTCTTCAGGGCAGGTGAGTCATTGACGCCATCCCCAGTCACAGCCACAATTGCACCCTGAAGGGGACGGGAAGGCACAGTCAGAAACAGAGAACAGGCACCAAAGGTGCCAAAGGTGGTTGGATGAAGATGGAAGAGATGGTTTGGAAAGGAGAAAATGGCGGTAGGAAACATGTGTTCAACCCACACCAGGTGTCCATGGAGGTTCTCCGTCATTCAAGTCACGGACACCTGGACTTTCTGGTTCTTCTTTTGAAGACGTTTCTTAGATGAGGAGCAGAACGTCTTCAAAGAAAAACCAGAAAGTCCAGTTGCCATTGGACGTTTCTGGTTTACTACTGGCTTCTCATCCAAGAAGCTCCTTCAGAGCTGAAGAGGTTTCTTGGAGGAGACGTGAAATGTCTTCCAAGAAAAACCAGAAAGTCCAGGTGCCTCTTGAAAAAAAGCACCTTGAGGACAACCTACAATAGGGTGTCTCGTCAACTGGGGTGGAATCTCCATCTAGGCCGGAGGGGGGAGGGCATCAAGGGTGGGCTGAGGGAAGAGAGTCTCTCTCTGCTCATTCAAAGCATTTTTAGCCTCTCTGGGTCGAATGCTTTCCCTTGTGAAGATTCAGAAGCAGCAGCTGATGGAATCTGTAGGCTATGGGACTAGCAAAATCCTTCTCTCGGTCACTCAAGTGCGTAAAGCAATGCATTTTGTATTGCATATTCTTACACCTATGGCACTGTTCTGCCCTGAAAGCCCTCCGTTAGCTGTTTGAATTCCTTGCTAGCTGGAGAAGACAACTTTAATGGGATTTGCCAGTGGGAATGAGATATGGACATGTGATTGGTTGGACGTCCTTCTCAGTCTCTACCTGTCTTTGGCACCCTTCCACAATGATGAGCTTCTGCTGTGGAGAAGTACGGGCAAAAACGATCTCGGTGTGATTCTGTAGGATTTCGTCGATTTGCTCCGTAGGCATGTCTTTCAAATCTGTCCCATGGATCACGCAAGCCTTGGCATCTCTGGGTAGACAAAGGACAGTAGATAGGGCAAGCATGACTTCCCTACAGGCGGATAGAGTATTAACTATGGACTGTTGTGCTTCATCATTTGAATGTTGTTTTTGTTACATTTGTCTTCCTGCCTTTTTGTAAGAACTTCCAAGAACACAACTACAATTCAGCCTTTCGTCAGGGTGAATGGTTACAGCTCTCTGGGAGGTGCCAACTATCTACTGAATTGCCACACAAGAGTAAGGAAGGAGAGAGATATCGCAACTAAAGAGATATCTAATCGATACACAGAGAATAAAACTCAAATTCTGGCATTGCCTGAGTCAGGGATTTGCCATCTTGTTTACTTTAAGACTTGGGTGGACTTCAATTCCCAGAATTCCCCAGACTGCATGGCTGGGCGAGGAATTCTAGGAGTTGAAGTTCACAGGTCTAGAAAGTTGCCTGATACAGGCCTAGCTTCAGTGAGAAAGCCATTTCAAAATGTGACGGAGACAAGAAAAATAGCCTCATTCGTGTGACTTCCTTGCCCCCCTCTCTGTTTTCCAACACTTTGTCCTATGGTGTCCTGGAAGCTCTTACTTTTTCCCCAGACCCACAAGTTGACCTCTGCTCTCCTCCTTTCCCCTCACCTGGGGTTGACCTGACTGACAGGAATATTTAGCCGGGCAGCAATGTCTTCCACTGTCTCATTTCCCTCAGAGATAATTCCAACACCTTTGGCGATGGCTTTAGCTGTGATGGGATGGTCACCTGTTACCATGATCACCTGCAGAGGAAAAGCAGGGTTATCAAAGGAGTTCTGGGGAACACAAAGACTGTCCACTGAAGCAGAATGAGTTGTCCAATCCAATTCATTTCTAAGAGTTGGAAGTATGGCGGGAGGTAAGGTGGACTCCAAGAGTTTCAAAGAAATCCTCGACAATTTGAGGTTGCTACATTTTTCAGTCTGATCCAAGCCAGAAGCTGCCGTTGACATCACATCAACTACGCAAACCTTGGGCCAATCCATTAATTAATTCAAGACAAAAAGGAAGACCTTGGATTTTGGAATCAGCAGATAAACTGATTAATTTAAAGAGCATTGGAGTGTATGTCATGGGTGTTTGAGTGACCTTCTATGGACCAGATGAACCATTTCAGATCTTTTCACTAATAGGAGACAATAATAATAAAAAAAAAAAGGCTGCTTAGGAGAGCGAATTGGCCTTCTGGAGTATCAAAGTTGAGATAAAGAGATTTCAAAACAACTGCATTCAAGCATCTGGGTAACATCTGGATTACATCTCTGAATTGGATAAAGTGTCCGCCCAAAGCTGTCTGGAAATTCACTCAAGCAACTACTTTACCTTGATGCCAGCGCTTCGGCATTTGCCCACGGCATCGGGCACAGCAGCACGGGGTGGGTCAATCATGGACATGAGTCCCACAAAGCAGAGGTTATCGGTGGAAAAGTTGACATCGTCGCAGTCAAAGGCGAACCCTTTGGGATACTGCTCTTCAGGCAAGTAATAGTAGCAGAAACCTGGAAGGAAAAAAACAGGGACAATTTGACCGGGTGACAATTTGACCCGGCCAGATCTTCACCAATGATTTTGCTTGTATCTTACAGGCACAGACACCCCAATGTAATGTAAACCATTCAGGATTGGCTCTGAGATAACACTCCAGGCCAGTCTTTTTCAACCTTGGCAGAAGGACGATGTGTGGACTTCAACTCCCAGAATTCCCCAGCCAGCATGGCCGTGGCTGAAAACTCTGAGAACGGAATTCCACCCGTCTGCTGCATATCCAGACTGCGAAAGGCAGCATTAAGTCATAAACCATGGTTTATAAAGCCGTAAGAACATGATTCGCCCAACCAAACTTCATTAACGCTTGCCAGATGGTCACAGAATTCCTCCCAGCACAGCTTGGTGCCCTTTTCAAGTAAGCCTCATTCCCCCTAAAGAGTGTCATCACCTACCTGTCATGAAACATCTGGATTCTGAAATGATATTTAAGTTTCTACAGAGAGTATCTGACTTCTCGCTGGCTTTTTTTCTTTTTTTAAAAAAACAACAACACCACACCATTGACTTCTCCAAGATGTTGTATGACATCTAGGCCTTCCGGCCATTGGTGCCTTGCCTTCTTTAGTCCTCCCAACAACCCAACATCCTCTTCCCCAGCCATTCCTACCGAGCACCCTCTCTCCAAGCCCTCCAAGCTCCAGGTAGGCATTCTGAAAAGCTTCCTTCATTTCTTCATCCAGAGGCTGTTCTTTGCCTTGGAGCAGAATGGTGGAGCATCGGTCCAGGATACGCTCGGGGGCCCCCTTCATCACCAGCAGGTAGCGGTTATCGTTGGGATCTTCTATCTCGTGAATTGAGAGCTGCAACGGGAGCAGAAATCTCTCAGGGCACAAAGAACGTTCCCAGATTAAAACAGAGGAAGATGCTGCGTAACGCAGGTTGCTCTCTCTTCCCATCTCTCTTACAATACAAAATTTAAAAAAAAAAAAAAAGGGTTGGGGGATTCGAACTAGAATAGTTCCGGTTACTGCTTATGATTAATTCTAGAGTTGAGCCCAAAACTTCTGTTGCTAAGTGAGACACTGGTTCAGTGAGTTTTGCCCCATTTTGGGATCTTTCTTGCCGCGGTTGTCAAGTGGATCACTGCGGTTGTTAAGTTAGTAACACGGTTGTTAATTGAATCTGGCTTCCTCACTGACTTTGTCAGACGGTCGCAAAAGCTGAGCACGTGGCCCCCCTGGATACTGCATCCGTCATAAATAGGAGTCAATTGCCAAGTGTCTGAATTTGGATCACGTAACCATGGGGATGCTGCAAAAGTCATATGTTACTGTGCCATTGTAACTTTGAACGGTCACTGAATGAACTGTTGTAAGTCGAGGACTATCTGTACGGGCTACGGTATTAGTTCTAAAAGCAAATTAGTCCCAAATGGTTCTAATTGCTGTCAGTTCTTTCATTTTCCTTTCATGCAAGAAAATAGACAACGTTGAAAATCGAAATATATTTTCAATGCGAGCTACGCCTAAAAAAAGCCACCTTCGGGGTTGTTGTTATTGTTTTAAATGGTGTTGCTCAGCTTAGTTTTGCTTCATTTTTAATTCAACAAGAACTTCTGTTTATATCAAGGGTGTCCAATTTTGGCCACTTTTAAGACCTGCGGACTTCAGCTCCCAGAATTCCCCAGCCAGTTTTGCTGACGAGGAATTCTGGGAGTGGAAGTCCACGGGCCTTAAAAGTGAGCAAGCTTGGACACCTCTGGTTTATATGAAAGGCCACCCAACCCTAGAGCTAGAGGCCTCCTTGAGGGACACCCAAGAACCCGTACCTGGTATTTGTTGGTGGAGTTGAAGGGGATTTCTGCCACTTTTTTGTTCTTCTCCCTCATCAGCTTCACGGATCCAGAGGAGAGCTCGATACATTTCAACAGGGCTGATTCAGAAGCATCTCCTGCCACGTCACGCTTGGGGGGGGGGGGGTGAAATAGGATCATTTCAATGTTCTGCGTTTGGACATGCAGCCTCACCTTCTCCCCCCCCATCACCCCGCCATGCTAACGATGGAACTAACAACGTTCATAAGTCTAGGAAGTGGTGCCACAGGAGAACATTGGCTGCTAGTTTAAATGGGTTCAAAAACGTCCAGTATAGTTCTTGGAGGAAGGTCTATCAGAAGGTACCAGATCTGAAGACCAAGTACTACTTCCAGGCACAGCGCGAGTCTACTTCTTTATAGGGTGTATATGGGCAACAACAGATGTCTCGATCTCCTACTGGTGGGTTTCCTAAATGTATCAGGTGGGCCACCAAGTACCATAAGATGGAATGCTGGTAACTTGGACCTAGGCCTGATCCAGCAAGCCTATATTCAGGTTCTCACGTTTCATCCCGCGGTATAGAAATTAAAAATCATTTTCCTTATACTTGACCTTCGACCCTCACATCTTCACCTGTCCTTATCTCCAGCACAATGACCATTCTCAATTTTCTAGGGCCCAGCTGATGTCTCCTCACAGGGAGTGGGTCTCCTCCGCTCACCTTGAGGATGGGCACGTTCTCCTGACCCCCCTTGAAGACAGCTCGGTTGCAAAGCCCAGCAATATGAGACAAGGCCACCCAGGTGGGGGAGCTCTTATCAAAGGCCGTGCCTGCAATGAAAAAAGAAAGGGCGATGGTGAGTGGTGAAGTTCTAGGTTAAGAAAGGAAGTCACTGGAGGCCAGGCGTCAACCCCGAAGCTGCCCAGACTGAAGCCATTTCATCCGCTTCAGTGTTGCCACACTGGAGCTAAGGATCAGAGAGAGGGGAATTTGAGATCGAAGGATTTTTGTAGCCAAAACAAAATCCTTTCGCTTGGGAACCAAGGATATTCTCACACCTGGCAGGAAGAAGGCGGAGTGACGCCACCCGGTTGTCGGACCGTACAAGGATCGGACCATGTGACTGATCATTTTGAGAAAGTAGAAAATCTTTTACTTTTAACGGGGTGAAAACCGTGGGAGTTTTAGAGTCGGTTTTCACCAGATATGTGCCAATATGATATGTCCAATAAAAGCAACGTTTGAGGAACTCAACGGCCTCGGAGTCTTGCTTGCAATGGATTTATTACTTGGAACCCTGACATTAAACCGACTCTTTGACACCAGAGAGAAAAGGGGAAATTGGGTGACGGAGAAAGAGTAAGGGAGAATGGGTCAAATCGTGAACAAGAGGAAGATGGGATTTCAGTCAAGGTTCTACATCAGCCTTTCTCAGTCTGTTGCACATAATTCTCTCCATACACAGCAAAACCGGGAGCATCTGTCGTGCATCTAGAGCTGAGCTAGAGATCCCAAGAAGACAGGAACCCCCCTCAGCTTCCTAGTCTTTCACCTACAAAGAGGTCATCTGTCAACTCTTCTAAAGGCAAGATTGGGAAAGGATCTCTGTAATCTCTTTCCCCACATTAATCCTCACCAGATTGATCCTCAGTGGTATCAGCCTCATGGATCTGGTTGTCAAACCACATGTGGGCAACAGTCATTCGGTTCTGAGTGAGGGTCCCTGTTTTGTCCGAGCAGATGGTGGAGGTGGAGCCCAAGGTCTCCACGGCTTCCAAGTTCTTCACCAAGCAGTTCTTGCGAGCCATGCGTTTGGCGGTCAAGGTCAGACACACCTAATGGGAGGAATGAAACTTAGCGATGGGCTGAAGGAAAGGACTCCCATCAGAGATGCCCAATCTGGCATTTTCCTTGAAACCCAAGAGTGTTCCAATATCTAAGGGGCCACCACAAAGAAGAGGGGGTCAAACTATTCTCCAAAGCACCTGAAAGCAGAAGAAGAAACAGTGGATGGAAACTAACCAAGGAGAGAAGCAACCTAGAACTAAGGAGAAATTTCCTGACAGTGAGAACGATTAATCAGTGGAACGACTTGCCTCCAGAAGTTGTGGATGCTTCACCACTGGAGGTTTTCAAGAAGAGATTGGATAACTGTTTGTCTGGTATGATATAGGGTCTCCTGCTTGAGCAGAGGGTTGGACTAGAAGACCTCCAAAGGGTCCCTTCCAACTCTGTTATGCTGTTATTCTTTTTCAAAAGATGAGCTCAACTTCAAGTCATTTTTTTCCCCTAATGGAATATTGAGACCTCATTATCATCACCACCTTTGGGAAACCAAGATGAGATATGAATATTCATTCATGAATATGAATGTTTTGTTTTAACAGATATAACAGAATAACAGAGTTGGAAGGGTCCTTGGAGTCCAATAGCAATAGCATGTAGACTTATATACCGCTTCACACTGCTTTACAGCCCTTTCTAAGTAGCTTACTGAGAAAGTCAGCCTATGTCCCCCAACAATCTGGGTCCTCAGTTTACCGACCTCAGAAGGGTGGAAGGCTGAGTCAACCTTGAGCCCGTCAGGATCGAACTCCTGGCAGTGAGCAGAGTGATCCTGCCATGCTGCATTCTAACCTCTGTGCCACTACAGCCCAACCCCCCTGCTCAACCTTATACAATTTCAGACAAAATGGTTGTCCAATCTCTTCGTTAAAAACTCCAGTATTGAAGCACTCACAACATCTGTAGGAAAGTACTTCCACTGATTAGTCGTTCTGTCAGGAAACTTCTCCTTAGTTCTCCTTGACTAGTTTCCATCCATTTTCTTTAGGAAGCTCTTTGGTAGACTTCTTATCAGGTACTTACTGTGACTGTAGCCAAGAGTCCTTCAGGGACGTTGGCCACAATGATGCCAATCAGGAAAATGACAGCTTCCAGCCATGAGTAGCCCAAAATGAGGGAGAGCACGAAGAAGGAGACACCCAGGAAGACAGCCACACCTGTGATCAGCTGGATGAAGTGCTCAATCTCCCTAGCAATGGGGGTCTTGCCAACTTCCAGGCCCGAAGCCAAGGTGGCAATTCGACCCATCACTGTCCGGTCGCCAGTGGCAATGACAACTCCACGTGCTGTGCCTGGTGGGAGAAGAGACAACTTGGTGGGCATGCATTCTCTCTCCAATTTTCTGCCCATCTAATAATTTCCAGATCTGGTGGGTGAGTATAGCTCCTAGAATTCCCAGCTAACTGGACTATTCTGGCTTGAAATTCTAGAAGTTGTAATCTCAGCTCAGGCTGGAGATCTCTGCCGTGGATTTGTGTTGGATGTTCGCTGCCCATAGCCATATTTAAATGAATTTAGGAATCGCTGTTTGATAACAGAACCGTAACTTACAACTCTCCCTGGGTTCCTTGAGGAGAGAGACAAACCATTAAGCTATTACTTAGGACGAAAGCTTAGGTGTCGAACGCCAGGGAAATCAGAAGATCCAGGCAGTTCAAATAGCTATAAAGATTTATTGTGAGCTTAAGCCCTCTACAAGAATCTGAACTACTAACAGTCAATGCAAACAGCCGGTAGATAAGAATCAGTGGAATTCAAGGTGGGCTGGGCTCAGATCTCTCGCTGTCATGAAGGGACTCGAGACTGATGAGGTGCTTGACACCTCCCTCAGGCTCAGCCTGATGAACTCCTACGTTAGGTAAGCCCTTACTAAATTACTCTAGATTCCGCTCTAGCAATCCTTCTCATAGTTTAAGGCAGACACATCCCCTAGCAGTCATAAAGCCAACAGAAATAAAAAATACAGTTCTCTTAAATCAGTGTTTTTTACAAACTAGGCAACATTAAGATGGGTGGACCAACTTCCAAAATTGCCCAGATAAAGAACAATAGGATATCGGAACCCAGAAAGTGTCAAATGAAGTTCTTCTATTCAAATAGTAGCAGTGATACCTAGATTGGGGGTCTAAGCTCGTATCAATTCACACTAATGTTTTTACTGAGATCTGGTGTGGTGTTTTTTTTTCTGGTCAGGCGTAGAAGGTATTCTAACCCAGATCCAAGCCCTACCTTCGACGCAGTTGGTAGAGAAAAAAGTGATATTCCTGGTCTCGAGAGGATTGTCGTGGGTACAATCTGGAGAACGGGTCTGAGGCTCGGATTCGCCCGTCAGGGAAGAGTTATCCACCTAGAGAGAAAACGCCATGCCATGTCAGTCCATCCAGAAAGGTTCCCAAGTGAGAATGATCCTGGTTTTATCTCAAATTCGGCAAGTCAACACACTCGTAGAGTAATCGTCACAACTCATTTGGAAAGGACAGATGGTTTGGGCCCTCTTACGTAAGTCCGGGAAAGCCGATCACTTTTGTGACAAGGGTCCAAATTCATTCCACTTCTCCGGCGCCGCTTCGCGTCGAACAAAAGAAACAGGGAAATCCGAGCTACAGACAACCTGCACAACACTGACCTCTCCTCTTAGATTTGGTTAACGGGAGAGAACAGTTGGCCAAGGACATGCCGAATGGCTCTAATTCCCAGTGGCTCGATCGTCTGTTCCAGAGCTGAAAGGAACAACAGCTGAAAGGAGACCGTAAGCTTTTCACCAACCTTGCAACCGTGAGCCGAGATGATCCTTAGGTCAGCTGGGACTCTATCTCCTCCTTTCACCTCTACCAGATCTCCAACCACCACATCCTCAGCGTTGAGTTGCATCTTCTCACCTTCTCTGATCACCAGAGCTTGCTTTGGAACGAAAGGCAAACTTAATTCCATTTTTTTAAAAAAATATTCTGGATTTTCCCTCATGCTGACACATGCTTCCCTAAAATATTTCTTCGTAAATCTGTCGTTTTCCAAAATTAATTGGCCACGCAACTCTCACACTGCCTAGACATCTCAAGACATCTGGAGTTTGCCATGTTGTCTCCAAGAGAGAACATTGTGTCATTCTTGTAATTATTATTTAACACATGTACAGCACTTGCAAAATTTCATATCTGATTTCATAAACCTGAAATTCTAAATGGTTGTGTTCACTCAACAGGCCTAACCTAGGCAGGCTTCTGATTAACCCTCTTTTGACATTGTACAATGCCCTGAATCCTAAATTAATTTAACGCCCTGGATTTGCACAACACACACAACCAGAAAAAAAACAAGGTTAAAACTAAACTCAGCATGGCACTTTACGTCACCCATTTCTTCTCACAAAATCCTCTGAACTGGTTCCTATTTTCTGCTCCCGTTTTACAAATAGGTGAGCTGAAAGACGCCATCGATGAAAATAATACCTACACATCACCTATAAAGATGGCTTGGGCCTAGCTTTATGGGGGGGGAGGGAAATTCTCTGCACTTTTTCTAGAGTCTCAACATCTCTTTTTATAGTGTGGTGACCAAAACTGGATGCAGTACTCTAGGTGTGGTCTTACTAAGGCTTTATAGAGTGGCATTAGTACCTCCCTTGATCTTGATTGTATCCCTCTATTAATGCAACTTAGAATTACATTGGCTTTTTTGGCTGCCGCTGCACACTGCTGGCTCCTATTTATAACTGGTCGTCCACTAAGACCCCAAGACCCTTCTCACAGTTCCTGCTCTTAAGCCTGTATATAAAAGACAACTTGTCATACCTGGGGCACCATATTCTTGAAGGATTCCATAATCTTAGAGCTTTTGGCCTCTTGGTAGTAGGAGAAGCAGCCAGTGATGATGACCACAGCCGCCAAGACAATGCCCAGATACAGCTGTCCAAGAGCAGAAGCAGAAAAGGTTGGATAGTCAGAAGGTCCTTGAGATACCCCCTCCTTCATTCCTCCCACAAGGACTCCCTCCAAACAAGTCACCCCACCAAAACTCACATTGTCTCCTGCGGGATCATCTTCGGTTCCTGCCTGGATGCCGTAGGCAAGGAAGCAAAGTATGGCACCGATCCACAAGAGGATGGAAAAACCTCCGAAGAGCTGACGACAGAACTTGACCCATTCTGGAGTGGTTGGAGGTGGGGTGAGAGCATTGGGGCCATCGCGGGTCAGGATCTCTTGGGCTTTGCTGTGGGTCAGACCCTGATGGAGAGAGAGAAAGGAGGGATAAAACCATCATCTCTGCATCCCTTCACACTTCCAAAGATATTTTTCCCTTGGGGGGGTGGGAGGAAGCATGAACTAATCCAAATCAGAAGCCCCTTTTCTCACCTTTAGAGAAATCATAGAGATCAGCACCCTTTACTTTTATTTAAAAAAAAATTGTAGCGTTTTTATACTGTACAAAAATTCTTCAATAAAAATAATTATTTTTAAAAAAAAAAGACGAGTGGAAAATCCCCTTCATAGTCGAGGGAGCCCCTCTGCCAAGGAAGTGTCTCCTTCCAATATTTTCTTGCATTGGGTCATATGATTCACCTATCAATGTTTTGCAAGAATTCTTGCAGGTCCAAAATTTTAGTTTCAATGGCACTGCAGAATGGAGTTAAAATTACAGAAACCTAATCCACTGTGGACATTACAAATGGCTTCTCTTTCAATATTCTACAACCTAACTCTCAACAAAATAAGAAGAAAAGGAGACAACAGGTACAGGAAAGGGACAACTAAAATCTCATATCTGAAAGGGTATCTTAGAGTCTAAGGGCTTCGATGAAATCAAACATTTTGGAATTTGGTGTAGGAATTCCCAGGGGATCCCAGAATAGAAATGAAGAACCTCATAAAGAAATATTGTCTAGGACCTGTTGATCATACCTAACATTAATCCTTACAAAAAGGTCTAATTTGTTGAGTCAGGATCTGGAAAGATTGAAATTCTTGGTTTACTTGGTAGAATTATAAGGGACTGAGAAAGTTTCTAATTTGGCTGAGTCCTACTCCTTTGTGTGATGACGCAAAAGCTCCCACTAGGGATGACATCATAGCAGTATTCCAGTATTTGAGGGGCTGCCACAAAGAAGAAGGGGGGGTCAACCTATTCTCCAAGGTATCTGAAGGCAGGACAAGAAGCAACGGGTGGAAACCAGTCGAGGAGAGAAGCAACTGGAATTAAGGAGAAACTTCCTAACAGTGAGAATAATTAATGATTGCCTTCAGAAGTTGTGGGTGCTCCATCCCTGGAGGCTTTTAAGAAGAGCTTGGACAGCCACTTGTCTGAAACGGTATAGGGTCTCCTGCATGAGCAAGGGGTTGGACTAGAAGACCTCCAGGGTCCCTTCCATTCTGACTGAAACTTTATTAAATCAATTGTTACACAGGTGCCCAAAAGGTTCTGTATATGCTGGTCAGCTGATTTCCTCCACCAGCTAGGTCATGGTGCTTTGGAGGCTCTAGGCAGATATTCAACTTCATCTCCAGTCCTTGAGGAAAAGAAGAAAAGCTCAACAGCCCTGAGTGGAATGTCCTCACCTGCACACAATCTGTGTTGTATTTCCGGCAGACTTCCTCAATGGACATTTTGTGCTCCGTCTGAAAGACATGGCAAGAAGGGGGCACTCAGGAGGACCTTCTGCTATCTCCCTCCACCTTCATCATCTCTTGCAGCTCCACCCAACCGCCCGATGGCCATCGTTGGATCAAGGTAGGCCATCGCTCCCCATTTCTTGCAGCTCCACCCAACCACCCGATGGCCATCGTTGGATCAAGGTAGGTCATTGCTCACCATCGCCACTTCCTTCTTGAGATCATCCAGATCCCGAACCTTCTGCTGAGCTTTGCTCTTCTTGGGTGAAGAATCGTCGTCATGTTTATCTTGGGTGGTGGCCACACGATAACTATCTGAGCGCCCGTACTGCGTGGAAAAGACCGGCAAAGACATGAGAAAAACACCCCATCCCCCAAAAAAATGCAAACTTTATCTCGAATCGTTTTTCATTTGGCCCCAATTCGCCACGTACGGAAGGTCCTCGACTTACCGCCCCATCTGTCCAGTGAGTTTTGCCACATTTCATGACCTTTCTTGCCACGGTTGTTAAGTGAATCCCTGCAGTTGATAAGGGAGTCACCCGGTTGTTTGGCGAAACGGGCTTCCCCATTGACTTTGCTTGTCAAAAGATCGCAAAAGGGGATCCCATGACCCACCCACCCTTACGACCAGCAATGGTCGTAAGTATGAATCAATTGCCAAGCGTCTGAATTTTGATCACATGGTCAGGGGATGCGACAAAGGTCCCCAGTGTGAAAAAATGGCCGTAAGTCACTTTTTCAGTGCTGTTGTAAGTTTGAATGGTCATTAAATGAACTGTTGTAAGTCGAGGACTACCTGTACACCTAATGGATAAATTAAGCCATTCCAAACAGGAAACAGAGAAAATGTAGGGAGGGTCAATAAATGGGGAGGGGGGGGAAGCCCTGGCTGGACAATTCTCCTCCCAACAATTTGGATACAAAGGTAGCTCCCGTCCGTATCTAATGGCTTGGAAGCCTTGATAGATTTTAATTGACATCAAGATGATTTAGTTGACTATTTCTAATTTACAGGTTGTTCTCGACTTATAACCATTCGTTTAGTGACTCTTTGAATTTACAATGGTGCTGGAAAAGTGACTTATGACCGCTCATCAAATTTATAACCATCGCAACAACCCCATGGTTGTATGGTTAAAATTTGGGTGGTTTGCAACCCGGCATGCATTTACGATCCCAGGATCAAAAGATTGTCTTTTGCAACCTTCCCAGTCAGCTTCCAACAAGGAAGGTCCAGGGATGAAGACAGATCCACTTAATGGCCATCTTTCATCTAACAACTGCAATGATTCACTTAACAACCGTGGCAAAACAATGGTTTTAAAATCAGGCGCGATTCACTTAAGAACTATCTTGTTTAGCAATGGGAATTCTGGTCCCAATCGTGGTTGAGGACTGCCTGTATCTGTGCTGGATCCCTATAGCAAAGGTATTCAGGTAAATGGGTTATAGCAGGAGTAAGCATCCCAAACGTTAGTCATTAAACACGGCTGGCAGAGTAATGTTCAATTCACACAACACTCCAGGCTAGGCTAATATTGTAGGAAAACACTTGTCATTTTATCAGGTTGTGGATTTCTGGCTATCATATCAAGTCATTACCTAGCTTATTTTCTTTATGCAAACCCTGTTTCATGGACACAGACATTGTGCTTCATTAAACCACCACCCCCCCATTAATTTGTTGTGTGAATCTGACATAGCAGTTTGAGTGCAATGATAGCTGTATTAGTATCCCAGCCCTGCTTTCTTCATCTCTTGATTCCTTTCGAGACTTGACCGATTCAGAATTTCAGAATTTTGGGCAAGCATTGCCATGTTGTTTACAAAATGAACCTTCAAGGGTTAAACAGTGTTTAAGGATTACTCGGATCAAGAAAGCTGTTAAACCAATCGGTCAATAGATCTTAACCCTAACGAACAGATATGAAATCTCCTCGTTCAGACAGACAGACGGTGAAAAAGCCATTTTCCTTGCCTTGCTTGTGAAAATCTCTAGATTAGGCTGACCGCAATGGGAGCGGAGTTATACTTGCAGGGCCCAGTGAGGCCATCTTTAGACGTAGAAAGGCATTGTGCTGAAATATTAATACGTTCTATTTTTCTTCACTTGAACTGGGAGAAATTCAAATGGATCTTACAGGGTAGTCTTAAGTAAGGCAGTTCCTCTCCGTTACATTAATCCGTTCCTCCCCCTACGATTAGCCTACCTTACAAAGCTCCACAATTGAAATTACAGATGGGAAAAAAAATCTGCTTTTTAGAAACTGGTCCTTTTCAGGACTTTTCACGTTGCCACTTACATAGCATCCTTTGCCACTTATATCCCTCTGGAACAGGTGAGGAATAGGACTAGTGCAATATTTCGCAATTTTAAAGTAAGTGGACTTCAACTCCCAGAATTCCCAACTGCTGGCGGGGGAATTCTGGGAGTTGAAGTCCATACACTTTAAAGTTG
>JANHFL010004315.1:18607-45910 GCA_032468155.1 Oxyrhabdium leporinum
GGCTAGGCCCTTTTTTTGAGGGGTGCCCTAATTTTCCCCCCACACATGCCAAGCCAACACCCCCACCCCCAGGGCAGCAACATCCCTTCACTAACCTGCTTTCCAGGTCCGTTCTCTGCTGCGCATGCAAGAAGCCTATGGGTCTATGGTAAAACAACCCCACCGTAGTTCACACCTTCCAACTTCTTGTGAAAAAAAAAAAGATCTCGCAGTCCCACAGACTCTTGCAAGCGCAGTGGAGAACGGACCTCAAAAGTAGATTAGTGAAAGGATGTAGCTGCCCTGGGGGTAGGGTGGGGGCTTGGCATGGGTTCCCTGGCTGAAGCATCTTTAGGTAAGCTGGTGCGGAGTGCATGGGGCAGCTCCGCACCCACTACCTTGCTTCGCCCTCCACCCTCCCACCACCTCGCTTTGTTCTTCGTGACATGAATTGCAAGTGCACTCACCTGGTGGTGGTGGTGGCACCTGCTGGGTGGCAGCAGGAGCCTGCTGCTGACCCTTCTTCTGAGGCTGCTTGCCGCCAATCCCATGCATTGCCCCGGCCTTCAGATGCCTGCCAGAAGGCATCTGCAGCCTTTAACAGAGACTCTATTATCAGCTGCAGAGGGCTTTCTGGAAAGCCCTCTGCAGCCGATAATACAGCTCCGGATCGATCCGGCCCTCTGTTATTGGCTGCAGATGCCTTACGACAGGCCTCTGAAGGCAAAACGGAGCTCCGGGGGTGCCGTGCACATCCATCTGGAGCCCGTCCGTGCGCGTCCATCTGGAGCTCAGCACAGATGGAGGGAAGGATGGCAGGTAGGAAAGTGCCCCCTCCCCATTTTCCTCCTCCAAAAAGCCTCCGTTCCGAAACTTCAGCATTCGGAATGGAGGCTTTTTGGTGAACGCTTCCCCACGGGGCCAGTGGGCTGCAGCTGCAGCTGGACAGTTCCCCCCCCCACGTCCACCCCCACTCCCCCGGGCTTATTTTTGGGGTGGGGCAAAAGGTAGGGTTGGGCTTATTATTGGCGTAGGTCATGTTTTCTGAGAAACACGGTAGTTAAAAATGGTTAGTATTTTATCAGGAAGAGAAACCTGAGGAGACCAAAAGATCTTCCATTCCCAGAATGCTTAAACTTCCACAGAGCCAAAATTTCTTTCTTTCTTACCTTGACAAAGGCAAACGAGTTTCTAAGATAAATCCATCTTAAAAAACAAACAGAAAAATATAATGCATATTCAATGCCTTTAAATACCTGCTTTAGCATATAAAGAAGGTCAATAACACACAATAAAAGATTGAAGTTTTCAAGATATATATAAAATAAAACTTGAACAAATAGTAATCACGTAATAAATCTAACTGGATGAATTGATTCATACAAAATAAGGGTAATGTCTTGTCAATATTTGGGGACCAAACAGGTATGCTAGGCCTACCAGATCAGGTGTATAAAAATTAGGATGACCACAAGATAGCAACAAACAATTAGAATTTTCTTTTTCTCTGCGCCAATCTAAAGGTTATTTGGATTTTTACAGCTCAGATAAAGTCTTAGCTATACTGATAAATTTAAAGAAAAATTACAAATAAAAATAAACACATCTGACAGAGAACCACGCTCAGCGCCTTTAACCAATGTTGAGGAGTAAGTGAAAATGTGAAATAGTTTATTTATAAAATCATATTATATATTTTATCAATTTAAATGTATATTAATATATTTAAATATTTAAGCCTAAACACACACACATTCATTCCTGTTAAAGGTTGAGAATATCTAATATTTTGATATATGACCCTCTCGTTATTTTTTTTTGTACAAAAAGTTAGCAAAATGGGCTTTTACCAAGCAAGGTAGTGGTTTCTCGCTTGTACTGAAAGCAACAGAAGATTCAGAAAATAACAGTTATCAGCAATACCATCATTTTATTTAGAAAAAAATGTCATCTCAATATCCTAAGGCAGGGACTTATGGGATCAAAAAAGTCCTCAATCACACTATTACTGTCACCATCCTGACTTTTGTGCAGTTGCCCTGATGGGAGCACAACCTGCTCTGTATGCAGAAAGAAGGTCTCAAATCCAATGCCTGGCATCTCTCGGATATGGTGAAGAAAAACTCTCATCTGAGTCCTTAAAGGGAATTAAATCACTTTGTAAAAAGGAAAAAAAAATCAGACATGCCAATTATTAGGAAAAACAATCCATACTGAGGCAAAACCTTTCTTCCTGTATGTAAGGTTTTGAGTTTTCAGTATCTTTTTTAATTTTAATTTTAAACCTGTATGTTGGGATTGTTTTTAGATGGAGTTGTGAACCGCCCCGAGTCTTCGGAATGGGGCGGTATATAAATTTAAAATTAAATAAATAAATAAATAAACAATCTCAGAATACTTTTCAATTACGCTTTGAACCAGCATTGATCTTAAATGTAACATAGCATTCTAGACCTTCAGCACTTTCTGCCCAAATTCAGGACATTAATTGCTCATTAGACAATTCCAGTAGTGAGATAAATGAGATAAATAAACGAACTGTAGGAGAAGAGCAGGCAGAACTGGGAAGTGGAGTAAAATGCATCTTCAGTTTAGAGTCTTTACATTGCCACAAGAGATCCATGTCCAGCCTCCCTTCAATTCCACTGACTCTTATGTAGCATCAATTTAGTTGATCAGACTCTTCTGTAGGGGCTTCAATAAATCACTTATGCTGCAACCTACACAAATATTTCCAATTCTTTGCACCTGACATTAACCAGGATTTTTCAAACTGCAAAGTGCCCTGCCTGAGGTTCCATAAGAGATAGTTTAAAAAGAAAAAAAAAGTTCTGCAGCCTGAAAAAAGTTTGAAAACTTAAAAACATATAATCCAGTTGTTAAGATTTTCAAACTTTTTCAGATATTTATCTATTTACACAGACAGGGGATTGTTTATTTATATTTATTGAATATTCACCTTGGATTTGTGTTTTTTTTTAACACTCAAGTTTACAGTAAATATGCAGAATACAGTAACATAATTTATGTATAGAATATAGTAATATATTTTTACCGAAGTGATTCCTATTTTTTAAAGACGCAGAAATATAGTTTTGTTCATCTGCTAAATATTGTAATGCAACAGAATTTTCATTATTTTATCTAAAGAGCTTTATAGGCAATATTTTAAAGATCTAGGCATCCAACACAGACATAGCTCATTAAAGAAATTTGGAAATGTTCCCTTCAAGTATTATAATGGCATGTTGCATAATAGTGTGCATAGACATGTATATATATGCTTTGAATTTTGTCTTAAGATTCAAAGTCATCCTATAACAAAGAAAATAGCAATACTGATAGACCAAGACAATAGAATAAGACTAATCTGATACAAAATATACACAAATACAAAATGGCTTTTAAATATTTAACTCTCTTTGCTCTGGAGAAAATTATTCCAGGACTCTATTAATTAAGGTGTGCTTTGAAGAATTACTGCCAAGGCATGGGAATCCTGGGAATGTACTTTGCTGTGCAAAACAAGGTTTATGGATGTGTATAGTACAGAGAGCTGAGAGATTCAAGAAGACTCATATGAGAGGCCTCAAAACAGAGTCTTCGCAATCTATGGAAAAAATGATTGTGGTGCAAGGCAAGGAAAGAATTTCATCTTGATGAGAATGAGATGAACAATGTCAAGATACAGAACTAGTATGTCAACTGAAAGTGACCTGTCAGAATTTAGTGCTTGTCGTGCAATCATTAATATTGTTAAAAAGGCATCCATATATATATAATAAATTATTATAGGTGAATTAAAGTTGAAGGTACTGTGAGAGGTTCATAACTCAGGCTTGACAAGACCATTTCAGGTGATATTAATTATCTTTCCAACAAAAATCAGTTACCTATTTAAAGTTAATAATGCCTTCCTTGATTCTTCAACTTCACTCTGTGCTTTTGCAATATTGCTTTTACTAAAATTCTGCTTTTCCTTAAGCTGCTGTAATTCTTCCATGACTTCATTGACCATTTGTAAAAAGTTTTCTTCATCCTATATAGGAAAAATATTTGTCTTTTTTTTAATAGAAATGCTCAGTTATTAAACAGGTTCTTCACCAAACTATCTAATGAAGGACGCAAGTACAAATTAATGGTAATATCAAAATTTGTGACTTTGTCATGATTATTAAGTTCTCAAACATGCATATATTTACATGAAAATTTACACAACAGTTTCAATAAAGAATGCCCATATTTCATTGTTAATTATCAATACATAATCTACATCTATAAGTAATTTATTCATAAGTCACACTTATACACTAGTACTAATCTAAAGAAAGGGGACAGAGGCATCTCAAGTCTTCCAGAAACTTAGATGTCAATCACCATCATTCTTGCTATTCAGACTTGCTGGATGTGGCTAACATAATCTGCAAAATTTATATATTCTCCTCTACTTTTTATAGGGAATGCAAAATAATCAGTATAGATGAACAGATTTCATGTAATTTTGTATAAATAAATCAGCAAAAACATATATACATTTTTGATTAAGATAAATTATGGAGAAAGTAGGTTTACATTTTAACAATTCCCTGATTCTACATTAGAATGTAGTTTATTAATTTACAATATAAGAAAGTCCTACAGGTGTTTCTATAATCATTAATAATTTACAGCAAGAAGTGCTGTTATATTTTTAACTGACTTGCATATATTTCAAGTTATTATACAACCATTAGTTACCCTTTTCAGGTGAATTATTTCAGCTTCTTCTTTGTGTATCTCTGCCTTTAGCACTGTTTTTTTCTTCACCATCTTTTCTACAAGACTGTTAATATACTCAAGTTGTGTATTCAGTCTTGTGTTCTGGTTTTCAAATTCAGATCTAGCCAAACACAGTTTTGAAAAATAGAAGACAATGTAAACTCAGTTTATTTTGTCAACTAGTGAGGATAGGGATTCTTGTTTGTCACGCAAGAAATACACAACAGGGTTATCAGGAAATTCATGAATACTCTTTCCTAAAATTTATAATAAAATATTTAAATGCTGCTGGATATTTTTACATAGATAATAAATGCACTTATGGCAAACTTTTCCAGACAGTTCAGCAATGGTTCTATTCAACTGCTTTTATTTCTCTCCCAAAGCTCTATTTCTCCTTTCGCCTACCTCATTTTATTAAATAAAAATCATTTTCTACTCACACAAACATTTTATCTTTGCAGAAACATCTTCTTCCTATCCAGATATGAAACATATTAAAAATTGCACTTAACAAAGAAATTAACTGAGTATTCTTTTTCAATTCTGAATATTTACCTCTTGTTGTCAACTTCTTCTTGCTTTTGTATGTGTTCTTTTTCATATACACGAATGTTCTCTACACCAATTTCTTCACAGAATTCATGAAAAACATTGTCTTCCACCTAGTATAGAACCATCCACCATCCAAAGTACATGAATTAAATATGTTTTCTAAAAACAAGAATGCTTCATTTCTCTTATAAAATAATATGCAATAAGGGACAGGAATTTAAAAACCTGTCCTTTGTTATGTGAATTTTACCAGCATAAGAAAATTGTTCTAGGTAAAAACTATTTAGAGAAATAGGGGAATTATTTTGCTATTACATGTTTTCTTCTTTAAGTTGACAAAGTCACTGTGGTCTTTCACTTCTCAAATGCAAGAATTGTGGTTTGGTTTCTGTGGCATTTCCTCTTCTCACATTTCCAATATTATACAAACATTAATTTCAATTTACTAAGCTGTTATAATACCATTTACTCTTGCTGAAATAATTGGGAAAATGTAATGAAACTTAATGAGATTCATTCTGTTTCTAACAAATTCTCAAAGCAGGATAGAAAGAATATTTTGAGTTTGTCTCCATTTTAAACTCCACTTTGTGGTTTTATATTCCTTCAGATGCATTCAGCAGTTACTACTTTCAATGTTTCCATTCAGAGTGTAACAATATTCCATTCCATATCAATTTTATACTGACAGAAAACATTTGTTTTTAATATTCCTTTGAAAACAAAAATAAGTCATTCGACTACTGCATGGATACTACCCCTTATTTACTGTATAATATTTTGAATACTTCGCCTAGGAATCCAACAATTATTAGTTTCTAATTTCAAAAACATGACCAAAGTTAAATTTGATACAATATAAAATCTCATTCAAGGTTTTGCAAGAGAATGCACAGGATCACATTCAAAGTTGCATTCCATAAAAATGGTTTCTTAGAGTTAAGAATATTTTTTTATTTGAAAATATCACCTATTAGCTAGAATAAAAAGACTCCAAGTCCGTGCTATAAGCTAGTCAGCTATAATTCCAGGTGCTGCTATAAGGGAAAACCTATATACCTCATTCATTTTTTGTTTGAGCTCATTCATTTTTTCAGTTCTTTGTAAAACTCCTTCATTTAGCATGGTGTATTGGGACTGTATATTGACCATTTCACTTTCCAGCATAGATTTTTCCTAAAGGGAAATAAACAAGAAGAAAATTTAGATTTATTTAATGGACGACTATTCTAACTGCTTTGATTGATTAATAAGGCCATGATTTAATAAACCTGGTTTAATGAGCTTCGAATTTAACAAACAAAAGCTGCTGAACAGGAATATAGTATCCTGGCAGATCAAGGAGTACAGCTGTGGAGTGGCTGGGATAGCAGACACACAGCAGATCTTAGGATAGGTCTTGCTAGGAACTATTACTAGGAAGAGGGGACGCATACCTGCTTTACCTTATTTTTCAACCATACCCTAGTAAGAGTTGTTAGGGTTGGAGTAAACCTCTAATTTTGGACATTCTACTTTAATGGAGATTCTTGCTCTCAGTAGTTCTGTTGAATTAAGAGTTTACTATACTGATCAAATTTCATTTACCTAGCTAAGTAGCAAGAGCCAGTCAACAATTGACTTCAAGGACCTAAACAGGTTCAGACCTTAATAGGAAACATCTTGCGAACCAAGGATTTTTCAACTGAAAGGTTGAAAAAGCATTCAGGAAGAGGAAATAGTAAACATGGCAGAGTTTGTGTAATTACCAGATGTCAAATTCAGGTTAAAGTAAACTTAACTTTTACTGTAACACTTTATAAGATTATCCTAATATGGGGTTGTTTTTTTAGATCAGAGCAACAGTATTAAAGAAATATATCATTAAAAAATAATACAAAACTTGAAACAAAAATCTAACTTAACTAAACAATACAATACATAGAACATACTACATAGCTTTTCAAAAAGAAAAAAAACTTTTTAATTATAAGAGATTAAAAATACATTATTTAGACAAAAGTTAGACAAATTTGAAAATTTGAAAGCCTAATTATACCTTGTAGAAATTAGCCAGACGCTTTTTCTTGAGAATCTCTAGTTCATTTTGTGAATATTTATATCGTGTTTGAATTCCTTGGCACTGAGCTTGTAAATACTTTAAGTCAGCCTCCTTGTGTTTAATTTTCAGTAAGATCTATGGAAAGATGTTGTACAGTGTAATGAAGGGGTAGAAGACATCCTACAAAATCCAGATATGAAAGAGTTCATCCATTAAACCTAAAACTATCAATCTAGGAAGTGGGAAGAGAGCAGCAAAGCCCAAGACACTCAAACTGAAATGTTTCCCTCTCCACCTTTGTTTTTATGCCTTCCATTTGGGGAGGAAGTGGCATATCTTGCAAGATAAGAAACATGTCTGAACTTGGCAAAAGAGTTGGAAAATCAGAAGAAATACTCATCTAGGGAAGTGGAGCTCAGTGCAAATTACATTCTGGATTGAATTAAGCTGTTTATTTCTATCCTTAGTCCTATTTTGTTCTACTTGTACTGATGTATTCCAGCCTGGAAGATTAACTGTGAGTTAGGGACTCTGTCATTCATAGTATTTTCCTTTCATCTTCTACCACTACTTTCAATTCTCAATTAGTTCTTCATCCTTAACCTACTTAATAAATAACATGTTTATTAAATATATAGTGTTTAAATATCACAGTATTTAAAAATAATTATGTGAAACCAACAATTTTGATTGGTTTATGGCTTAATTAGAATATAGTGCCACATATAAAAGTTTATAGCTTTACCTTTAGTTCATCCATTAGTTTCTCCCTTCGTTCCTTAAGTTCATTTATTTCTTTTTCTTCCCAGTATTTAGCCTTCAGTTTCAAATAACTTGAGCCCCCAGAAATTATTCCAGATTTCAAAAACAAAGTTCCATCAAGAGCCACTGTCTGAAAATTGAGAAAAAGCAGAAACAGAAAATTAAAAGATAACTAGTTATTTTCCTCATCCTTGTTACTACCACCATTTTATTCTACCTTTTTAATATATAACAAGGCAGTCAACTTACCTAATACTCCTGCCTCCTCTTTTCCCCACAACAACTGCCCTATGAGATGGGTTGGACTGACAAAGAGTGACTAGTCTATAATCACCAGCCAGCTGTCATACCTAAGAGGGGCCTAGAATTCACTATCTCCTTGTTTTTAGGCCAGGCACCTTAATCACTATACTAAATTCATTCCTGGACACAAGTTGATATATTGTTGATACTTTTGACAAAATATTCATTTTTTATTTCTGCATTCTGCTTTACAGGAATAGAGTCAGCAACAGTATTTAGAATAAATGCTTCTTGACTATCCTACATTTCGCTTTAGGGTTCATGTTATCACAACACAGTAAAAAGTACAAGTAGACTTTGCTTAATGACTGTGCTGTTTAGCAACCATTTGAAGTTAAGACAATGCTGAACAAGTAATTATAACCAGTCCTCACATTTATAACCATAGCAGTGTCCCTGTGGTGACATAACCAACATTAAGACACTTCACAACCAGCAGGCATTTATGACTGTTGCAGATCAGCAGTTACATAATCACCATCTGTACACTTTAAAACCAGAAATTAACACCAAGATTAGTCCTAGATTAACAATCAAGCAGCAAACAATACCCTAATCAAGCAACTACCAACTGACTGATAACAAGCTAACAGTAAACAACAATCTAACCAAGGAACCACCAACCATACTCCCACTACTGTCAGGGCAAGCCACTAGTATATAAAAAGAGAGAAAATCCCACTTCCTTCTAGCACTGATGAAATTCCTAGTTGGGTAATGAAACGTCTGCAAGAAAACAGCCACGCTCGGAGAGCACCAAGTATCTCACAATTCAATCCTGAGCGATACATATTCTCTTCTGTCGATGCTTACAACCAGTTTTCAGCAATGGGAGTCAATGGAGAAGACAGCAGCAGCAAGTCATGTGACACCTCATTTAACAACCCAGGGACTAACTTAACTGAGTGACCATGTCGCTTAGCTACAGAGTTGCCAGTCCCAATTGCGTTTGCTAAGCAAGGGCTATGTGTATATTTCAAATACTACCTACATGCTTTTAAAGAGCCACAACATATTTTAAGGACTACCAAACTTTTCAGTCCATTATGAATTGAATCCATGATAATTAAAACTGAATATTTCAAAGTAAAAAATTAAAAGCATCCACTTTCCTTGGCAAGTAAAATAGAAGAGACCTTCTGGAACAACAACATTTAAAAAATCAGTACTTTGCCATTTCTAAAAAGTCAACAAGAAGGGGAGAGATTTAGACCTGGAACAGTACTTCAGCTTTACAAAGATGCAGCCTGACAATCTACGTTCCAGCTGTATCTTCAAATGATATAGTTCCATCACAGCCAAAGCTTATTTGACTAACATGCAAAACCCTTATTAAAGACCATTTAAAAACTAGATTTTAAAATTCAGCCTGCCTAGTACTTACTTTCAGTCGATGTTGGCCATCAAATGCTAACTGTTTTGCTTCCTTTACTGTTTCACATACAAGGCCATTTCCACAGACAAACTGAATCACTTTCTTCAACGGAGGAAAAGAAGTTTGGATGACATCTATCAGCAGTTTTGTTCCTCTTATTTCTCTTAACTGTTCATTGATTGGTTCAACCTACATATAAAAAGGTGCGGGGAAATCTCATACTAGATAAGAGATCCTGACAAAATGACTTGAGCTCCTTCTATTAGAAAAGCAGAAAAATATTTAAATAAATACACTTGGAGGAACAAAACCATCCAAGAAAAACTAATGCACATTTTATTATTAACAGACCAATTTGAAGTTAAAGAGAAAAGAGAAACCAATAGACATTAGACAATGGACATCAAAACAAAGCTAATGAGACAGAATGGCAATCCAAAGTATTCCTCCTTATATTCAGGTCAGAATACAATAAAATTGATGAATAAATTATGATCTTTCCATGACAGATTCTGAGTGAGTGGAATTAAACAGATGCTACTATGTTTTCTTGAACAGCTTACTTCAAGGTAATCCAGAGGAAGGAACGTTTCCGGTTCAGCTCTTTCTTCCTTGAGGAAACGGATGCAATTTCTAGCTGCCTTTTCTGAGGCCACAACAATTGCAGTCATGTATTTGCCAAAGACTTTGGTGACAGCAAGCTGGTATTTTTTATGGATGGGGTGACATAAGTTTACGAGTCTTCCAAACTAAAAGAAAAACAGTGTACTAATTTGCAACTACAGGTAAATTCATTTAGTGACCGTTCAAAGTTACAACATCACTGAAAAAAGTGACTTATGATCATTTTTCACAAATACAACCACTGCAGCACCCCCATAGTTACGTGATCAATATTCAGGTGCTTGGCAACAGGTTAATATTTATGACGGTGGCAGTGTCCTGGGATCATGTGATCATCGTTTGGGATCTTCTGGCAAGGAGTCTCACTTAACCACCATGTTACTGACTTAAAAATTGTCATGATTCAACAACTGTGGCAAGAAAGGTCGTAAACCAGGGCAAAAGTTACTTAACAAATGTCTCACTTAGCAACATAAATTTGGGGCTCAATTGTGGTCGTAAGTTGAGGACTACCCATATTCATTCTTTTTTACATAAAATTACTTCAACTGATGGAGACACCAGTTGTCAAGAATGTTCCATAAACATGTATGGAAATACAGCAAATAAACAATGTTGCTCTTTTGTTAGTCCGAAAAGTTAACTCAGCCCAACTTCATGTTAAGACTAAAAGTACTTTAAGATTGGCTTTAGTAACAAAATCTTGCCACTCTGATTGCTTCATCCTTTTTTATGCAGTAAAGAGACATTGTGGCTTTGCTCCCTCATTTGGGCTTAAGTAATGTTTCCCTCCTTGTTGCTTTGGTAAGGACTTTTCCCTCTCTCTATCAAGGCCTTCCTACTTATTATTCCCTTGCATCTTTTAACATTCATGTGAAACTGCTGGGCCTTGGGGCTTCTAACCCCAACAATAGGGGCCGAGTGAGATATCAACAGGATGCTGATGATGTCCAGCTGTATTTCTCCACTGCATGCTAAGCAGGAGATCCAATGAGGGTCTTGACTTGGAGGCTGCAAGAGATTGATTTGAGTCTGAATCCCAGCAAGATGGAGCCCACCACTTCCACACAGTTATGAAGGAGCAGTTACGTATTCTTGGCAGCTCCTGCTTCAGTAGCAACGGGAAGCTGTGCCCAGTAAAGCTTTTGATTAATTACAACTCATCTGTCAATTTTAGGCTTTCCCGGCCCAAAGTCCTTCCTCATCTCCTTGTGAGATGACTGCAATTTGCTCTATGTGGGCTGCTCTGCCAGACAGCCCAGAAACTGTTCCAACTGGATTCAGTGAATCAACACTTAATGGATACAACACTTAAGATGTCCTAACCATAGCAAGTGCCATGAGTTCCCCCCAAAAGGTAGGGGGTTGCAGATACTCAAAGCCCCCTCAATTTGGAATAGTTTGCTGCCCCAGGTCACTTTTAGGAAGGTGACTTATTTAGAATTGATAATGCTAATTAGCATTTTAATAGTATTTAATTCACAGCAGATATTACTATTTATGCTTTTATAATTGTAAATTGTTAGCATCTGGTGAGTAGGTAGCATGTGTGTGTGTGTGTGTGTACATAAATTAAAAATTGATATTGATTGCTTGAAGGTTTGCTTCTGTTTAAACTAGCTCCCCCCCCAAACTCTTCAGCACATCGACCCCTTCATGAAGCTTCAGATTGTTTAATCTACCCTCAAACATTTATTATACGAAAACAATTTAATAAATACTTCTCTAACTAATAGTTCTATGAATAATACTATAACAAACTGCAGTACCATTTAAAAACCATTGGCATTAACAACATCGGTCAAGCACAAAAGGCAGCTTTTCCTGGAATAGCTTACATCCTGTGACGGTACCTTTAACACCAAACAACAACCTCCGCCCATCCCAGGTCCTTCGGAAGGACTTGATAGAATGATAAAAATGCCAAATCCAGTCTGAACATCTGGCTGATTTGCAATGAAACATCATCATCATCATCATCATCATCAAAGCTTTGGATAGTCCCATCAACCGTTGAGGATCAGTACTGACCACTTGGGGAAACCTGGTTTAAACTCATATTGAAAAACATTACTAATCTGTCTTGACAGTTCTTGCTGCATTTATCCCCATGGCATTGAGCTTGTTTTTAATAGTGTTCAGTATTACCAAATAACCAAGTAGAATGTACTATTAAAGGAGCTATCTATTTGTAAATGAAGTGAAATTAAAAGAATTAGTCTATTTAATTACCACAAAATCAGGATATAATCTTTTGAGGCTCTCCAAATTTTCTGCCCTCTTCTGCTGGCGTTTCCCTTCATGGACATCAATTCTAGCATTCTGCAAATCACTAACAACTTTACTCAGTTCTTCATTTATTTTGGCTATTCTGATCTTTGAAGTTTGAATCTCATTTGTCAGTATTTCTTCTTGTTGCTTTTTTTCTTCTAAAGATTCCCTTCGAGCCAAAAAGTGAAAAAAAATATAATAAAATTGGACAAATAATTTAATGTCAAATAAAGTTATCATAAATTCTGATGGCCAATGCCTATAAGTCAAAGGCCCTTAGTTTGCAAGTCCCAAATTGAGATGCATATATTGAGTTTTGAGAAATTAGTGCATCCCTAGATGACTAACCCGAAGGAGGAAGATCATATATTATGTAACATTATTACACTCAGCCCAGAACTTCTGAGGAAATGCCAGACAGACAAATGTTAGTATATGCTAGACTGTTCTTGAATAATCCATTTGGACAAATATGTAAGTAATATAGAAAACCAAATGGACTTTAGCAAGATTTGTATCTTAAAAGCTTTAGTGCAGGAAATTATTAATTTTAATAGTTGCTATAAATACATACGAGCATGTCCTACTGTATTCCACAAGCTTCTCCATTCTTCTTTCATTATCTTCTATCTGTTCTAAGACATGCTTTATATTTTCCTAAAAGTATGTAGTAATATACATTAAAAATTGGTATTACATACAAAACATTTAAAGATTTTTTGCTGAATTTTAAAATTACCATTATCGTTGTGTTTTTCTCATTTACTACAACAAAAACAACTTTTTCAGTACCATTGTTCTTTTATTGATATGTGTTATAGGTTATAATGAAAGTTTTCGTCTTGATTTCATCCTCTAAAATAAGGAACAGTTTATTACATATAACGTAGCTAGATTTTGCCTAGCAACAACGGAAATTCTCAAAAAGAAAATTAAGGGTACTGGCATGGGTAAACTCACTGAGATTTTGTTTTAAAAACTTCTAATATGTTCTTCTACATCTTTTTTCTGGCCTTCAGAGGCCACACTTAAGTCTATAGTTTTAGTATTAGTGTTTAAAAAATTTAAGGAGATATTTTAGTGTTTGAATTTTACAGTATTGTGCTAGCAGTACTAATTTTTAGTTATCTCCTGTCAGTTGTAACTTTTAATGGAATTACTGAGATGGATGTAATTTTTCCAGTTTGTATTTTACAGTGGTCCATGACTAAAATGAATTTTTGTGGTGGTTGTTCTTGGTACCGTGTTTTTCCCCCACAATGTACCAAGAACAATAATATATCACAATATGTTAGTCAGAGAAAGGATTGTGCATAGGGCAGAGATGCTGGAAACTTCTCCAGTACTGCCTGTAATTTCTCCCAAATGCATTACTAAAGAAGTCTCCTATTCAAACAGAACAGCATTTTTTATGCACACTGAGAACTCTTATCACCAAATTTGCAGAGTTTGCATAATGCTTTCGAACTCTAAGCCCTTCCTCTCAGTAGTTTGCAATCCTTCCAGCATCCTCTTCTGAATGTGACTATGGTGTTCCTCCTCAGACACTGGATCATATAATGTCTAGCTGCTATTTGAGCACTTATACAGGAAGAAAAGCAGACCTCCTCCCACTAACAAATACTGTGCTTAATTGTTTATAAATGGCCAAGATAGATAGATAGAACACATTCTATTCTTATGAATCAACATATTTTAAAATGCAACCTAAACTAATGTGTAATTTCTTGAATTCTTCAAACTTTACAAAATTGACTACATATTTCTATCATATGTGTACCATATTATGTGCTCCTTCTATATAATTTTATTACTGTTATTCATGTGCTCTATGCCCTACGCTAAATAAATAAATAATAAATAAATAATAATAATAATAAATAATAAATAATCCATCCAGCTTTGTGTGTGCAAATTTCTAAGCCATTTATAAACCACTGGGCCTAAGACAGAACCGTAGGATACTC
The DNA here is from genome assembly GCA_032468155.1 of Oxyrhabdium leporinum. Classification (NCBI taxonomy): domain Eukaryota; kingdom Metazoa; phylum Chordata; class Lepidosauria; order Squamata; family Cyclocoridae; genus Oxyrhabdium; species Oxyrhabdium leporinum. Next base: position 33,243 of record JANHFL010004315.1, read on the forward strand.
CACTGAATACCTTGGGGACATAGATCCAATAAGCATTACATGTTGGATACTACTGTTCAATCAATTCGAAATCCATCTGTTAGTGGGACCATCCACCATCCATTTCACACTTTTTCTCTTTATCAAGAAAGATGCTATGGTCATCTTTATTAAATGTTTTATTGAAACCTATAACTATACCTATCCTTTGATCTACTAATGTAGTTGTCAAAAAAGCAATACAATTTGTCTGCTATAACCTATTTAAACAAACTGATTCTTGCAAAACTATTGCTTGATTATCTTCACTAGGATTTTTCCAAACATTGATGTCAAAACTAAACTTTAAGTCTTCAGCACAGCCCTAATAAAAAGGAGTTCATTATTTTCAGAACATTGTTTTTGGTTCTCAAATCATGATTAATATATATACATATATATATACCTCAGTTTCTTTTTGTCTTTGCCGATCAAATGACATCTTTTCTATATCCGCCTTCTCCTCCCATAGCAGTTTTTCCCGTTGCTGAGTTAGTATGGCTACTTTTTTATGAACTAATTCTTTCAATTCCCGATACTGATTTAGCTGCACACAAACAGAAAAACCTTCATTATGTGCATGGGATTGTATCCCTAAATAAATCGTATCACTCATAATCCAGTATTAGATTAAATTCTGAACTTTTAAAAAAATGCATCATCTATGACCCAGGGAACAAAGTCAATGGGGATGCTAGATTCACTTAACAACTAAGGCAAGAAAGGTCATAAAATGGGGGAAAACTCACTTAACAAATGTCTCACTTAGCAACAGAAATTTTAGGCTCAATTGGGGTCGTAGGTCAAGAGATACTCGTAATACAGAGATACTCGTAATATTATAAAAACCAAATTATTATTTAAACAATTTATATGACCACATATGGCTGCCCATCTCGCAACTCTGGTTCACTAACAATACACTGTTAACGTTTCCATCCACTTGTTTTATAATGACCATACCTTGTTTTACTTCATAACTTTTGGGTTCCTGCAATTTGTTTCTATCAATTCCAGTGTTTTCCTTTAGATGGCTTTCAATAGTATCCTCATTTCTGCCATTATTGGATTGTGATTAGAACCTATTACAGGTGATTCTTGACTTACAACAATTGAGGCCAAAATTTCTGTTGCTAAGTGGCAGTTGTTAAATCAGTTCTGCCTTATTTTATGACCTTTTTTTGCTATGGTTGTTAAGTGAAACAATGTAGCTGTTAAGTGAATCTGGCTTCCCTCATTGACTTTGCTTGTCAGAAGTCAGCTGGTCAAATGGTGATAACATGACCACAGTGCAACCTGTCATAAATACACCCCAGTTGCCAATTGCCCAAATTTTGATCACATGACCATGAGAATGTTGCAATGGTCGTAAGTGTGAAAACTGATCATAAGTCACTTTTTTCAGTGCCACTGTAACTTCAAATAGTCACTAAATGAATAGCTATAAATCAAGAACTACCTGCTACAAATGGGAAGACTGTTCTAGTCCTGCCTTAGATGCAAAACCAGGCCAGTCCATTTTTCTCAGCCCTGCAAAGAAGGCAATGGCAAACCATTTGTGAACTCTTTCCAAGAAACTACAGGGTCTAGTCCAGGCAGTTGTCAGGAGTCAACAGTGATTCAAACACTCATATACACACGTGTAATTTATAATGCATTTTCCCCAAAACATTCCAGTTTTTTTTCAGATTGTTTAAATCTTATTACTTGCAAAGTAATATATTCTTCCAGATATCATCATCAGGGTCTAGTGAATTAGAAGTCAAGTCACTCAAGTTTTAAGGGTGGGTGTTCATCTGAACAAACTTTTTAGGAAGAAAATTTACCAATAATTAATTGATTATACACCAAAATTTAAAAGGTGGGGGAGAGAAGACACATATGAGGATTCAGGATTCAAGATTGAATTATATATTTATGTGTAGATTTATTGTAGATTTCTCTCACACACATGCATACACAACCTATTGCATTTATATATTAAATTTATATCTTGCCATCATTCTGGAGTCCAAGGCAACATACTTTCTATTTTTCCCCATTACAACAACCCTACTGAGTTGGGCTGGAAGTGATTGGCCCAGTGTTACCAAGTTTCCATGATGGACGATGGACTGGAACTTAAGTTTTCCCCACTCCTAGCCCAATACATTAATTATTATCACTACATCTCTCTCTCGCCTTTTGTGCAAATCGTCATTGTAGATATGCACTGCAATGCAAATTACTATTAACATAGTATAGCAATGATGACCATAAAGAACCATTAACTTCTGATTTAAGTATGCAGCTACAATTATCCAAATTAAAGCCCTAATCTGCTCTGTTGAATATTACATATATAATTTTTATTTGCCTTGAAATTTACCTGACTTTCTTCTAGGAAAACTTCTCTTTCTCTATGTTGTGCCTCTTCTTCAACCCTTTTTTCAAATGCTCTCCAAGCTTTATCAATCTCAGCCAGCTCTAGCTCCAATTCCCTTTTGCCTTCTTCTTGCTTAGCTTGCTCTTTCATATGATCTCTTAACTTATTTTTAGCCATATCTACTTTTTTAATTTGGTGAGAAGTTTTTTCCTTTGCTTTAATATACTGAGGCCTCTTTTGATTCAATATAACCTCTAGAGCCCTAGAAAGGAATACAATTTTCAAAAAAGGTTTGAGAAAGTCCAAAAACTTCTAATATAAATGGATAAGAGGCACGCCTTATTTGTTAGATGCACTTACCTAATTTCTTTTTCAATGTGCTGACTGCTTCTAGTTAACATCCCAAAAGCAGATTTCTTGGCTTTCATAATTTCTTCCGCATGAGAAACAGCCATTTTCTTAGTACCAATAATCTTAGTTTTTTCAGCCACTTTATTATTGAGAAATTTGATTTTTTGCTCATTGTGATACAATCGGAAAAGTTGCAACTGCTTTTTATGTTCTGTCAGTTCTTCAAACAATTCCTGATAATGCTCTGCCTACAATCAACAAAATGATTAGCTATGAACTCATATGTAGTGGTAAGTCTTGACTGTGAGTTAAGCACATGCCATTCAATTATACGGAGTTCAGATCCATCCAAGCCTCAACACCATCATTTTCCTTTATCTCATAATAAACAAATTTTAATCATGATTGCTAAACATATACAGTATTATAGGAAAGGATTATATTCCCATTAATGATTGGATTACTAATACGTGTTCTTAAAAATATTAAATTACATTGTTATAGAATTCTTAAAATTGCCTAATAAGAGTTGGAGATGCTGACTAGAATACACAGCAACAGATAGGATGCTATCCTTCCTTCCCTCCCTCCCTGTTGAGTTTAATTATTTTAGGTATGTAGCTTAAGTCAGGATATGAAGGAAATCTGGCTGCAATTTCTGTCACCCCACTGTTAAGAGTATATAGTTCCTTCGCTAATAGTTTAATTCCATTTTAAATTAAGAACATTTTCAATATTGTTTGCACAGCATTAATACAATTTTTCTATAGTCAGACTAGCTGTTTCAATCTTAAAATGTTTCAAATTTCAAAAGGACTGATAAAATTAATAGTCCTTGAGCTGATTCTGATATTCAGAATACTCTCAATTTTTTTGAAAAAATTCTAACCAAGGGTTAGTACCACTGTGCAATCTTTTATTATATTACCATTTTACTTATAACAGTCAAAATAAGGCAGGAAAATTAACAGTATCATGGCATAACTCAATCTTTATTCTTATGACAAAAATCTTTGTCAGAAAACTTCCACCAAAACCATAAAATTTTCATTTTATATACTAACTTAAGAACCAAAACCTTTTTACTGAATTCACCTCTTCTTTCTCTAATTTTGCACGTTTGCGCTCAGCTGTAACATTTTTCTTCTTGTTGTAACTGAACTGCGCATCTTCTTCTGCCTTTTGCAAATCCCTCTTCTTTTCTGCATATTCAGCAGCAAGCTCTCCTGAGTTACTAATTTGTTCAAAAAGCTGTGTTCTTTCTTTGGGTTTCTTCATTGCAATTGCTTCAACTTCACCCTACAATAATGATTCTAACATTAGATTAACAGTACAAAAAGGGAACTCATGTTAAAACCAAAGCTGGTTTTTGCTATATTTCAGGGCATTACAATTTTTAAGGGATTTTCCCTTCTGCTGCAAAATAATAATTTTTCATAGTATTTTGTATGTAAAAGTCACAAATGTTCTGCTATAAGTTTAAAAAAATCATTGTTGAAGCCATCTTATCCCCCACATTCTTCTAACTATTTGGATCAAAATTTAAAAAAATATTACCACCAATATAAACATGTAATTTATGCTATATTAAATTTTGAACACAAATATTTACCTGAAAAACTAGGCAATTCTTTGCTCTTGCAATTATGCCAATTTCTGCAAGTGCCTTTGTATACATAGAGCGGTTGACAGCATTGTCATTAACAAGAAACTCAGACCCATTGCCTAATTTTGAAAGAAGCAACAAAATAAGAAGTTAATGCCCAATCCACCATTTTAAAATGTACAAGAGCAGTGTACACAAATCCAACATCTGGAAATTAAATAATACCGGTAAATCTATTTTCACAGCAAAACATTTCTAGAAAATTTTTACACTTACACTTTTACACTTAACTACACTTAACTCATTATACTGTTTACATTATACATTGTTTACAGCATTAAATATGCTTCTTGCCACTTTATTATACAATACAGAAAACCAATAAAACGATTTTTAATTTTTAAGAAATATTTTTGTTGCAAATAATTTTGTTATTCACAACTTTCATGCTAGTTTTTTGGCTAGATCGTTTGCATGAAATATAGTGTTTTTCATTTTCTAACTTTTTTTCTCCTCTTTATAAGCTTGACCATTTTTCCTAAATTCCCTTCTGCATAATTATAAGGCTTTCTTTCTTTCTTTCTTTCCTTCTTTCTTTCTTTCTTTTCTTTCTTTCTTCTTTCCCCTCTTTTTTTTCTCTTTCCCTCCCTTCCTCAGGGATACACAGTTTGGACCTAACAGCAAACTATTTTTTTTAACAAATCTGGAATTTAGTAGTTTCTGTACTGTTGCAAATTTTGCATTGCACAAGTATTTCACTTCATATAGTTAATTATGCATATCGTAATTCTGCAAGTTAAGCAGATGATTTGCTTACGCACCTAAATCTGTTGTTTTACTTCCTGAACTTCACTTGCTTATAATTTAGTTTTTTTAAACTTTAGCAGTAACTATGAGAGCGCTCTAGGAATCCTAGTGGACAATCATTTAAATATGAGCCAGAATGGTGCTGCAGCTACCAAAATAGCCAATGCAAACCTAGGCTGCATCAACAAAGGGGTAATATTAAGATCACACAGTGTTAGTTCCACTTTATACTGCATTGGTAAGTCTCTATATATATTGCATCCAATTTTGGTCATCATGATACAAAAATGTTGGACAAACTTATCTTATCTAACAAAAAGAAGGACTAGGACAGCACTGGTGAACCTTTTCGGCACCAAGTGCCGAAATGGGAGCGCGCGTGCGCACGTGCACGAGCAGGGGGAGCAGCAGAAACCAGAAGAGCAGCTACCCAGCACGCACATGCGGGAGTGCCAAAAACCGGAAGAGTGCGCACAAGTACTAGCTGGCCAGCATACATGTGCACGCCGAAACCCAGAAGAGCAACGAGCGACGGCTGGCATGCCCAGAGAGATGGCTCTGCGTGCCACTTCCGGCACACATGTCTTAGGTTTGCCATCATGGGACTAGGGTGACATGATAGCGGTCGTCCAATATTTGAGGGGCTGTCAGAGAATAGGGGGTCAACATATTTTCCAAAGCAACTGGAGCAGTAATTGATGGAAGCTTAACAAAGAGAGATCCAACCGAGAATTAAGGTGAAATTTCCTGTCAGTTAATTCATTAATTAACTTCCAATTAATCAGTAGTATGGTTTGCCTCCAGAAGTTTTGGGTACCCGTCACTGGAGGTTTTTAAGAAGGGATTAGACAGCCATTTGTCCAGAATGGTATAGAGTCTCCTGATTGAAAAGAAGAAGTTGGACTAGAAAACCTCCAAGGTCCCTTTCTGCTCTGTTATTCTGTATATTTATTTTTTCTATAAAAAATAAAATATCATTTTTATAACAAAATATTATTATGTATTGTATTTGTATGTATTCATTTTGTTTTGCATGTTTTTTAAAAAAGTATTTGGTGTATGCCTTTAAAATAAATGTACACTGGCAATTTTATTCCTAACAACAATTACCTTCATATTTATTTTATTTTATTTACTAAACGTAATATTAATAAATTAAATTAAACATCCACCTTGAAACATTAGAATAAATATGAACATTAAAATTGACTTAAAAATTAATGAAGATGGAAATGAGGGGAACAAGATATACATGTTGAGGAGATGGGATCTTATTAACTACTTCTAATATAACCAGCTCCTATCCAATTGGCAAAGCCAGGTCTTTAGGTCTTTTCAGAAGGCCAAAAGGATGGGTGCTATCTTACAGAGGAGTCATGATGTTCCAGAGGACAGGAGCCAGGGCAGAAAATTATATTATTTGACATTGTCCAATATGTAATATCAAGTATATGAATACTTGATATTGTCCAATCCATAGATTTTCTGCTTTCTCATTATGCTTAGAGAATCATATACCAGATAAGATATTCCAAAACTGTAAAATGTAAATTTATCCAACAGCCTACGACCACAAAATTTGTCACATTTAATTGAACAAAACAATGCTAGTGTCTATATAATCAGTTGTTTATATTTTTTAAATATTTCACAAATATTTAATTTTTAGAAAAAATGTACTTGCCTCGAATAATCCTTGAAAATCTTCTCTCTTCCCCATTTTCTTCTACATACACCATTGTTACACGTCCACTTGAAGAAACCGGCTTTCCAACATGAGCCCCATGTATCAGTTCCTGAATGTGCTTCACTCTTAAATTAGATGTCTTTTCACCCATTACAAAGCTAAGGGCATCCATTACATTTGATTTCCCTTTAATTGCATAAAATGTGAAAAGAGCTTTTTACGGTTGCAAATTAGAATTACAATATTACTATTTTAAATTTCATGAAAACATTTTCACCAACTCACCCTACATTGATATATCCTTAATTGCTTGCAATACTTCGAGAATTAATGGTTTTCTGGTTCAGATTCTACCCTAAATCACAATTTTCCCCTCTATTTTAAATGTGGCCACAAGGAACGCAATTCAAAAGTTTTCAGTTCTATTTTAGAGAAACCTCAGGGTTTTTTTTAATTTTAAAGGGTAGAAGCAGTGATGAACCCTAACAAAGAGTTGTGGTAAATGTTTTTTGTGCAAATGCTGTTGAAATTTAGAGAACACATAGTAAAATATCTGCCATCCCAGCAGGATCGTTTTGTGATCCAAGAGGACTGCTGCAAATAAATTTAACAGCAATGACTGCTGCTCTACTAAAAGCCATCTTCCAGTTTGTTTTTAATAAAAATAATATTTTAAAAAGTAGGCCATACAATGAACGGCATGAACATTAAAAGAGGTTGGTGAGAAAAGCCTAAGCCCATAGGCACCATGGTCCCTGTGTCTACCGTAAACACCAACTAGCAGAACTCTTAATGGACACAGGAAGTTCCTTCTAAACACATAATTCGTTCTCCTTCTTCCCAAATGGAATGTCATCTCTTGTACAGGTGATTAATGTCCTGCTGCCAATATAAATTAAATAGCTATTTATATAGCTTAATCTGTTTATACACTTTGATCAACATTTTACTTACCTAAAGCATTTTTGCTTTTCAACAAGAACAATTGCACAATGCTACATCAAGTGGGGGGGGGACTTCTTGAAAAAATACAAGCATGCTTAGAATAAAACAGCTATAACAGGAGTTCTATATATATAGAAGTTATATATATATATATACAATGGTTGTAAAAAGAAAAGACCAGTCTAGGAGGGCCCTAATCAAAGGCAACTGCTATAAATCATTTCTACACATTACCTGAGCCATTAGGACCAATGATACAAGTGAATTTCTTGAATGGTCCAATGCACTGCTGTCCCCGCCAGGATTTAAAATTCTCAACCAGCAAAAACTTTAAGTATCCCATCTATGGATGTGGAAGGAAAGCAAAAGGCACACTGCCACGATTGATGCTGGAGCTGAAGCAAAAACATTTGATATATTGCCTGTTTTATTATGCAGGTACAATCAGCGTTCATAACCTCGTATTTCGGCAAATTTCCCACTTTTCTGATTTCAGTTTTACTTTTGGATATTAAGCTCTTCGTTCCAAAACTGGCTAAATTCCGCTACATTATACAGAATGTGTGCAACCATCTAATGGATACGCTGTTAATTTTAACCATTTGTTCTTTACGTGTCTGTTTTTAACGCTACTGAGCTTTATTACGCCCTGGTCTTTGGCTGCACCCAGTGGAGTTTTTTAAACATTTCAAGGGCGTCACTTAGATATTTCTGTCAACTGGATTCAACGCAGCTTGCCCTCAAAAGGGTTGGGGGGGGGGAAGGGAAGAGGAAGGGAAATAAAAAGCGCTGGGAAGGCAACGAAAGATGGGACGATGAACTACCCGGTTGAGAATGTCAACTGAGATACTACCACGCCAGGCCGGGCAGGACTAGCGCTTGAAGTGTGCAAAATGACGGACGGGGAGCAGAAGACTATCCTCCTCTTCCAGAGACCCGCGAGGAACGATATAAGCGCTTATACAGGAGGTTATAAATTGAATATATAAATTCCGACCCTCCACCTCACAGCGCGTAACAACCTCCCTTCCCGCCAAATCGGCCGATCTCGCGCGGCGCTTGAGGGGAAAGGAGATCTCGCGAGACTTCCGCACCCCCACCCGCTCCTCCTTCCAGCCCTAAGAGCTCTTCGCCTCCGTTCTAGACTCCTGACGATGAGATGTAGTGGCCGCTCTAGCAATCACTTAATCTCTATGCTGACGGGAACGGCGGGCAAGAGAGCCTCGATAGCTCGAAGCGGAAGAGCCTTGGCTCATTTCCTTAGCAACTCAGAGTTGTGGAAACCGTTGCTAGGCGCCGGGGATGCTGAGCATCCTAGGTAGCTTCCCGGCGCGAAGCATCTTCTTTCGTCCTCCCTGTTTCGGCAGGACTGCTGTGGCCGGCTATGCACTCCCGGGCCGAGGCAGGGGCGCGGGAGCGGAGACGCTACCGGGAGCTGCAGAGGCAAAGCCAAATCTTTGATGCCCGAGTCAGGACCATCGGGGTAGGTGGTTCTGTAATTCTTTATGCATTTTTTTAAAAAAAAATTTCTCTTATTTTATACGTAAAAAGAAAAAGGAGGAAAGTTTTCCTTCTCAGAAACATATACAAAGCCCAAATAATTATTCGGATTAATCTTACTAAGTATAGACGATGGAGTGCAATCCTTTGGACACTTTTTACCAAATTGTTTCAAGGAATTCCAAAATGAATAGAACCGGATGCAAAGTTAAACAGAACACGTATCTGAAAACTGGAATTGCATACTTATTGTTTAGGTGCAAATACACAATTTGACAGTCGGCACCTAAACTTTTGCATACAATTATCCACTACTACTGTGTTCTCTAAAATATTATAAAATCTATTTACTTAATTCTATATAGAAAAAAATAAATAAATGTACAGTCCTCCAACTTGGCAGTGAAATGTTTAATAAATTATAGAAAGAGAAGCAATATCATGTAATCATTTCTTAGGTATGTAAGCTTGCATTGCAGTCACAATTTATTCCTGTTTAAATTTTTTTAAATAAAAAATGGTTTAGTATTTTGATAGATTTTCACTGAATGAAATTTATATTTCCTGCAAGTAATATGATTTCTTTCTTATTTATTTACAGTTTATCATCAGGCAACTCATATGTTCTTTTGTAACTCTTTGAAGTACTGCCCATAATGTAATCATTAGCTTAAGAGATAAACACATTTACCATAAAATTATGTGGAAACAAGCAGTATTAAGTTAAAATCTGGTAGACAAAAGATATCTGTGTATATTATTGATTTGGAATACATTACAGTTATGAAAATTGATTTAATTTTAGCCAGTTATTAGATAAAATTAATATTGTACTTGTGAGTGTTCTGATATTATTTACATAAGTGTCGATTCAAGTTGATACATCGGTAGTGTGATCATGGTTATCTGAGTTAATCCAACTCTCTGGTTTTACATAATACAAAGAATTATGAACTAACCACATTGATTTTTCTGTAAATAACCCAACCACATGTGATATATAAAATCATCCTATTTAATTTTTTTTATTGGATCATCTGTATGATATGCATGTTGACCTTTGAAGGTTTTAAAATGAATTGTGAAGCTAGGCTACTGAAGAAGATGGCATTTAATTTTATTGTACAAGGTGCAATGACAGTAAGGTAAAGTAAATAAACTACATTGATACTTTTTCAGCTACATATTTTTCTTCTTTATAAATTGTAATTCTAATAACTCTTTTCATTGGAGTTATTAAATATCTGGCGTGTTAACTAGCATGTTTTTTTACTGTTGGACTATTTTTTGGTCCTTAAAATACAAAGGACAATTTTGGAGATATGTGACATAATTGAATTAAAAGTTCAATAGTTCTGTATCTAAGAGTTTTAAAAATCTATTTAATGGGATATAGTGTAATTCTAGTTATTTATTTAGTTTTAATTCATCAGTAAAAACTAGAATATTATTTTGTTGCCTTTATTTGTCTCAGTTTTTTATTTCCTGAAAATAGCAGTTCAAGCTGAGCTTATTTTGGGAAATTTCCTCTTCTGGAGTTATCTTCTTTGGTATGAAATCTGAACCAGTTTTTTCTTCATGTCTACCACAGATTGATAAGGAAGCTCTGGACACCCAGGTAAAAGACAAAAAGATTGAAGAAGCAGTACAGAGGGCCCACGATGATTCCATTGGTATATATCATTTCCTTTTTTTAAACAATCATTTATCAGATGGCTATAAAAATGAGTTCTCCTTCAGCCCTTCTACCGTAAAACTTTGATTCCATTCCTGTCCCTGCATCCATTCACCTAAGATTTTCCTTGGGCAAGTAAGATAGTTATAAATCATAAGATGCTTGAACTTTGCAAGGTTTGGGTTTGGACATCTTGGTGAGAACTTCCATCACATCCCTCTCCCTTTTTCCAGAGCATCTTAGTGTATTTGTCCCAGTCTTGAGGACTTTTTTTTCAGCACATACTAAGATAGCACTGTAAGGTGCAATACAGATGGCTGAAATATTAGCTTTTCTGGGTTTAATGGAGCTGCAAGAAGTACCATTGTGAGATATGAGGGATATTTATTGGCACGGATATTAGCTAGCTAAGTGCCCCTGTGCAACATTCTTTTAAAGAGATATTTTAAAACATAGGTAGTCCACAACTTACATCTATTTTTTAGCGAACTTTGAAGTTATAATGGCACTGAAAAAGTGACTTCTGACTAATCCTCACACTTATGACCATTGCAGCATCCCCATGGTCATGTGATAAGATTTTGAGCACTGAGCCACTGTCATGTATTTGCAAGGGTTGCAACATCCCAGGTCAGGAAGCTGGAGTTGTTTAACAATTGCATGATTCACTTCACAAGTGCAGTAATTGCTTAACAACTATGAAAAACAAGGTAATAAAATTGAATGCAACTCACTTAACAGCCGCTTTGTTTAGCAATGGAAATTCTGATTCCAGTTGTGGTCATAAGTTGAGGACTACCTCTAACTATGAAGTTCTTCACATGGAGATGAAGTGTATGAATGTATAATCCGAATAGGTAAAAGAGCACTAATCTTATTTGGATTGGAACAGTTAACATTAGCCACGCAACATGCTATTTAAGTTCACGAAAAATCTATTTGTTACGGATTAGAATAACACTCTATTTTTCCTTCTAAATACAGCTGCAGAAATGAAACAAAATGATAAGATCCTCTGTATGTTAGACCAACGACAGAAAAGAGATACCCAGATTCAAAACAAAGCTATCAATGAATTTCGGCAAACTTATCAGAAGCCAGAAACGGTGCGTGAATATGACCTCTTTGACCCACAACGCCTGCAGAAAGATACTGCTGCTCGCCTTGCTGATAGCGACCCACGCTGTACCATATCCAGCTTGCAGAGGTTCATGGGAGAAGATTTAAACAGTAGGAATAGATGGAGGTTCCAGCAAGAGCAAAACAGAGAATGGCTTTTGCAGCAAGAAAAGGAAAAGCAGAATGCGCTGGCAGATAAAAAATATGCAGGTACGACCGAATCTACAATAGAGGACCCAGATTGTTGGGGGCAATATGCAAATAAGTATTCAACATTGTAAATCGCCCAGAGGGCGCTGCAAAGCATTATGGAGCAGTATATAAATCTAAGTGCTTATTGCTATCGCTAGTTGGGGGACAATTATTTACTACGTGGCACTTGTGACATAACACTTGTGACATAAGAGTGGTGCGGGGGCCTAGAGGTGCAGCTCTTGCCTCACAATCAGAAGGCTGTGTGTGGTGGTCTCTCATGAAAGTAAGACACACAGACATTGTATCTCGGGATGAGAGCTCAAAGACAAGTCCAAAGCCCCCCTTTATTCTTGCAAGGGAAGACACACATGTAACATCATGATAGGTCAAGGAAGATACA
>JANHFL010004315.1:51274-63135 GCA_032468155.1 Oxyrhabdium leporinum
TAAAAGCTGTGAACCGCCCCGAGTCTTCGGAATGGGGCGGTATATAAATATAAAATAATAATAATAATAATAATAATCAATTAGTAATTTAATCAACAGTAATGAAAAAGAACAGAAATCATAGGTGGATTTACAGTTTAAAGAAAAAGATTCAGACTTCTGCTGTGATAAGATGGTAGCGAAGGTGCCAGTTTCCGAAAACACCGGCAACCAAGCTTGTTCGGTCTGGACAAGAGCAACCGAGCGTGGTTTATGTCTCCAGCAAGACCAACAATTCAAATGCACCTCCAATTCACCAAGGGAAACCTAATTGCCAAACTAATCATCTGATTGCGGAGAACGTCAACCTAAGCAAGGGAAGGCCAACAGAAACGGGCTCTACTCGAACATCCTGATATTTCAGGATCTACAAGTGCATTTCACGACAAGCATTGCGTAAGCCTCCCAAATGCGGTTGATCTATGTTCCCAATCTTCTCAAAAGGCTTGTAGCACCTCAGATCCTCTTATGGCCTGATTCCCCGCGGAGTGACCCTTAGTTTTTACATTGTCCAAGTCCCCAGAAATGGGTTCAGAAATGGGTGTTGGCTTGGACAACCCTCCACGCATGTTACCCTGGATTCAGAACGACAGGTTGTTCCGCTCCGGCTCCTTTGCCAGCCGCCTGCCGTGCGGCTGCGTGGAGACAAGGAAAAACCACACAACTTTTTAACGTAGGCCAGACTGCCAAGGCTAAAACCCGGATCCAGGCGGTCCCTGACTTACGATCGCAACCGAGCCCAAGGTTTCTGTTGTTAAGTGAGGGCCCGGTTTTGAAGTTCCGACGTGTCTGCCTTCCTCGGGTTCATGTGACTTCATTTTGGGCGCTCGGCAATTGGCCCACATTTACAGCCGTGTGCTGTTTGTCCTGTGGTTACGTCGGCATGATTTATGCGTTGTTGTTGTTGGGGTTTTTTTTTTTTTTTTTTGCAGGAAATGGGCATTTCCACTTATGACAGTGGAGGCCAAAATTCCCGTTCTTAGGCGAGACATTTCTTAAGTGCGTCGTTCCCCCCCCCCACCAATTTCACCACCTTTCTCGCCACCGTTACCATGAATCCCCGCGGTCGGTAAGTTAGTAAGCCCGGGTCGTTCAGTGAATCTAGCTTCCCCCGCTGACTTGGCTTGTCAAAATAGGACGGCGTGACTGTGAGACACAGCAACGGCCACAAGTACGAACCACCTGTGACAAACTGGTCCCAAGTCCCTTTTTTTCCAGGACCGTTGTAAACTTTGAATGGTCGCTAAATGGACAGTTGTAAGTCGAGGACTACCTGCGTTGCAGCGCCTGACACATCACCTGGCACTTACAGTTTCGGTTTCGGAGGCTGTGAGTTATTATGCCCGTGGCTCTGCACCCCTTCCCCATCACCCCCTCTTTCTCATGGGGGGGCCCTCCACTTGCGGGAGGAGGGGGGGCAAGCCAACTAGGCACCCCCTTCCTCTTCTTGCACCCCGTGGGCAGCTGCTGCTGGGTCTCCGTGCGAATTGCGCTTCTTCTTCACGGGTCCAAAAGGCCCGCAAACACCCAGTTTAATTATTATTTTTTTAATTTAAACCAAAAAAAAAAAGAGAGAGAGAAAAAAGAAGCAAAATAGTCCTCCACTTGCAACAGTTCCAAGTTGCAACGGCATGGGAAAAAGGGACTCAGGGACCGCTTTTCACACTTACGACCGTTGCCGCCTCCCTGCAGGTCACGCGATTTACAGACGCTCGACAACTGACTCCCATTTACGACGGTCACAGCATCCGGGGAGTCAGGGGATCCGCTTGTGAGCCGTTCCGAGAAGCCAAGTCGGAATGGGGAAGCCGGATTCGCTTAACGACCCGGGCTGCTAACTGGAAGTTGGATTCGCTTAACGACCCAGGTTGCTAACTGGAAGCCGGATTCGCTTAACGACCCGGGTTACTAACGACAACCGCGGTGATTCGCTTTAAGACCCGGGAGGGGGGCGAGAAAAGTCACAAAGCGGGCCAAACAAACCCCATCGAACAAACGTCTCGCTTAACCAAGCAGATCATCCGGGGGGTCCGTTGAGGCGGTCGTAAGCCGAGGACCGACCCTCTCCTTCAGGGACAGGGGAGGGGAGGGTTGGGGGGTGTCTCAAAGCCAGGGGCAGACGTGGCAGATGGAGCCTGCGGGCGCCTCTTGCCCGGCCGTCCTGCCCGCTCAGGGAGGAGGCAGGAACCATCCCCGATGACCCCTGAGGTAGACTTCTCCTGAATCAGGAGGCTTCATTCCTGCCCTCCTGCCGCCTCATCGAGCCCCGCTGTCCGCAGCCCGGCAGCGGGGTCCCCGACCCTCCTTCAACCCGAAAGTCACCTGGCGGGAGGTCTCCCTCAGCAAGCGCGGCCGCCGACGCCGGCGCCTTCCGTCGCCACAGCAGCAGCAGCACCAGCGAGCCCAGCCGCCGCCGCCGCCGCCGCCGCCATCTTGCAACATCCGGCTCCAGCGGCAACGCTGACGTGTCACGTTCGGCCCGTGCGCGTGACGTCGTCACGCACGGCCTGGCCTGGCCCTGCCCTACACGCGGGAGGGGCACCTAGAGCTACGAAAGAAGAGTCGTCCCACCCACAGAATCCAGTCGTTGCGACCCGTGAGACCGGACACCGGGCGGCAGCACGGAGGCACGGACGTCGTCGACCTGGGACCGCAACTTTTCCTTGAAAAGGCGATTGTCAGTGTGCCTTATCGCACGTCACGTGTGCGTTCTTTTCTGAGGTCACGCTCTCCCCCCTCGGAAGAATATAAGAGAGTGGACTTGCAAGTTCCTGATCCCGACTGTGGATAGTGTTTCTCTAACTGTCCTATCTCTATAGAGACATGTCAAACCTTTTTCTTTTCTTTTCTTTTTTTAAATTCTTATTTAAATGCCTCAACAGCTGCTTCCAAGATCCAACCGAATATCAGTGGCCAAAGAGCTTCGGTGGCTAGAGCGGTTCCTCTGACTAGCCCGTCTAGGCGGCTTTCAAATGGAGACCGGAAGCGTCCCTTGGTGTCCGCGTTTTCCTGCTCTCGAAGGAGGGGAGGGGGGGAGGGAAACAAAAGCCCTGGAGCATTTTCGTTCCTGGGCGATTGCAACTTGTCGCTCTGGCAGATAGATGGGAGGCAGAAATATTTTTGGGTGGCACTCTGGAGGTCTTCTAGTGCAAGGAGGGGACCCTAAAGAGGAAGTCCTCGAATTTACAATAGTTCTTTTAGTGTCTGTAGAGATTCTCAGTCCTCCAGGTCATGATTGACCCAAAGGTGCCTTTTTTTTTTCCCCCAAGAGGCAACTGGACTTTCTGGTTTTTCTTTGGAGACGTTTCGCTTCTCAACCAAGAAGCTTCTTCAGCTCTGGCTGTGGATGGTGGGGAAGGGAAGGATTAATATTAAGGAAGGAGGCCAGAGGCCATGCAAAGGTGGCATGCTAAAGTAGGAGCTGGAAACCGCAGAAAGACAGTTGCCTTGCCTACGAGCTATAATGATTTTCCTTTCCTTTATAACAGGAAGTATGTATACGCTAGCATTGCTTGCCAGCTAACATTGTGGTTAGGAAGTGTTAAACTATATGGGAAACTATATGGGTAAAGGGTATAAATGTGAGTGACAAGAACCCCTCGGGGTTCAGACTTTGCATTTTGATGTATTCAAATCTGCTGAACCTTGCGCAATAAATCTTTCCTTCATTTAGAGTACTGACTCGTGTCCTTATTCTGTAACAATATTCCATTAATACCAGTGAGGTATTAATACCACTCTATAAAGCCTTAGTAAGACCACCTCTAGGATCCTGCATCCAGTTTTGGTCACCAGACTACAAAAAAGAAGTTGAGACTCTGGAAAGAGTGCAGAGAAGAGCAACCGGGATGATTATAGGGGACTGGAGGCTAAAACAGACGAGGAACGGTAGCAGGAACTGGGCATGGCTAGTCTAGTCTAGGGAAGAGAAGGACCAGGGGAGACACGATACAAGTCTTCCAATATTTGAGGGGCTGCCCCAGAGAGGAGGAGGGGGTCAAGCTATTCTCCAAAGCCCCCAAAGGCCAGACAAGGAACAATGGATGGAAGCTGCTCAAGGAGAGAGATTCAACCTGGAAATAAGGAGGAATTTTCTGATAGTGAGAATAATCAACCCGTGGAACAAAAGTTGCCTTCGGACATTGTGGGAGCTTCATCACTGGAGGCTTTCAGGAAGAGACTGGACTGCCATTTGTCAGAAATGGTGTAGGGGCTCCTGCTTGGGTAGGGGGTTGGACTAGATGACCTACAAAGTCACTTTCCTGACTGCTCTCCTGTCTCCCCTGGTCCTTCTCTTCCCTGGACTAGCCATGCAACCCTTCTTCATATGTTTGAGCCTCCAGTCCCCTCGTCATCCTGGTTGCTCTTCTCTGCACTCTTTCTAGAATCTCAACATCTTTTTTATAGCGTGGTGGCCAAAACTGGATGCTGTATGAGTTGAATTGGAATTGATTGGGAATTGACCTGAAATTTGATTCAATTGAATGAATTGAATTGAATTGAATATAATTCTTTATTTGTCCAAGTCTGATTAGACACACAAGGAATTGAGATGCAGAAGTTTTAAGTGTTCATGCAAAGCAACATTAGTGATAATTACAATAATACCAGTAAGAGGGGGGAGTATAGAAGCTAAGGATAAATGATAATACCTGTTGTAATATATGCCAGTGAAATATGGACACTAGCCTCACAATCGATAGAAAAGCTATGAGTGGCGCAAAGAACCACGGAAAGATCCATGGTCCACATCACAAGACAAGATAGAAAGACTGGCATGTGAATTAGAGAACAAACAAAAGTATACCATGCCATGAAAAGAGTAAAAGAATTGAAATGGAAATGGACTGGTCACATAGCAAGGAGAACCAGCTGGCAGATGGACTGAGGCGGTCATAGAATGGATCCCACTTGATCAAAAGTGTCTACGAAAGAGACCTAAAACAGGACAGATTGATGAAGTCAGCAAATATGGCGGGTCCAATTGGCAAAAGAAAGCTCAGGACCATATTGGTTGGAAACATGCAGAAGAGGCCTTCATCCTGCAGTGGATAGACAATGGCTAAAATGATGATGACAACAATGATGATAGATGTTTTATTATTTCAATGAGAAACAAGTCCCAGATTCAGCAAATATTATGCCAAGGCAGCTTAAAATTCTTTCTGGAATTAAACAGTTTGACCGTGTCATTGTACATCTGCACTTATGCCAATCAACATCTAAATAACAGGCAAAATGATGTAACAGATGTGCATGCCACAAACAGCAGTTCTCCATTTCCCTCTGCATATTTCTAATCCGAAGTGCCAAAAAAACGTGGGCTTTTTGCCTGCATATTTTAATTAGCTGATTGTTGCCAGGTCTCTCAACCCACTTCCTGACCAATAAAACATATGGTGACTAACGTTGTAATTCTAATATGTTCCCTGCAATCTGCATAGTATTTGCAATAGAGGTTTCAAAGCTTTTCTAACGGGTACCATATGGTTTGCACAATTCCTGGCTGCCTGAGATCAAAATTCTTTCGCAAGAGATGAAAAGCCTCCAACTCTCTGGGGCTTACATTAATTGGCCTTTGTCAAGGAGTGTGGTGCATTTTAATCTCCTTGGATCACTCCAGGATTCCCCTGAGCCTCCTCTTCCTCCATGGAATTCCAGAGAATCTAGGAGCATCCTGTGCATTTTCCTCAATCCACTGGAAATATTGGCTCCTTTACTATGATCCAGGTCAGCCATGTCAACTGTAAGATGTGCGGATTTCAACTTCAAGAACTCCCCAGCCATATAATGGGGAGATGACTGGTCTCCTCCAAAGCAGGAACTCATTTTTTTCACCATTAGCTTTTCCATCCAGCCCGATTGCTCTGAACAAGTGATTCAGGATATACACGACTTCCTAGGTTTCAGCTGAACAAAGACACCATATTTCCAATGACAAGATTCCAAGTCTCTTGATGACTTCCTCCAGCAACTCTTGATGACTTCCTCCAACAACTCATTAGAGAACTCTGGGGGCAAATAGAACTCTAAGGGACTATGTAGACCACAGTGTCAACATGACTTTGGAAGTTCTTTGGGCCATTATTATAGGTCCCCTAACCTCTATAGAGTCTAACTATCGGTAGGGAGGAGAGGAGAAGAACATTATGGATTTGCAGATATTGCTGAACTTAAGGATGACCAATAGTGAAGGATGCTGAGACTTACCGTAAGTTCATCAATATCTGGAGAACCCACCTGATAGATTATAACAAATGCCACTGAGAACTATTTTAGATAGAGGTTGTCTTTCTTTTTAATTGTTGGCTGGTAAATCTTAAGCTTTTTTCAGTTGGTCACAATATGGCCAGGACTGATTGCATGTGATAATTTAAGAAAATACGGGTGGGGGAGAGGAATGCAAATGTGACACTTTTTGTTATTCTTCCTCTCAATAGCAGTTGGTAGCTTTAAAAAAAACCCCTCTAAACCACTAGGGTAGGATAGGGGAGGGGAGGGGAGAGGAGAGGAGAACAACAGAACAGGATTTATTGGCCAAGTAAGATTAAATACACAAGGAATTTGTTTCTGGTACATGTCCATGCAAAGCACCAGAGCGCTAATAATCATAACAATATACCAACAAGAGGAGGTAGTAGAGAAGATGAGATACTACAGCCATATAACATGGGTGAATATACTTAGAAATAAGACAGTGTTGTGAGGACTAGGTGTTCAGGTGAGTGAAGGCATGAGGCAAATAACTGTCTCTGTGTTTAGTTGCTTTGGCATCCAATGCCCCATATAGCTGCGTCCCAAGAGGAGGAGTTGAAACAGTTTATGTTCAAGATGTAAAGTGTTTGCAGTTATTTTCTCAGCTGTCCTTCTGACCACTGCAATATACAGGTCTTCTGTGGAAGGCAGACTGTTTGCAATTGGGTTTTTTTCTGCAGTAATCCTAACAGTCAAACACACACCCTCTTAGCTTTCCATTACTACAAAATGGATAATGTTTAGCTCATTCTGATAACACCGAGGAAACCAAACGTAACCTTTAGTTGAGCATACTGAATAAAGATAACCCAGGTTTCTGAGAACCTTATTTACACAGAGTTTTGGAATGGTATGTGTCTGACTAATTATTGTGGCACAATGATAGTCTTGTTCTTCGTTTCATTTCTTTTTTTGTCTGCTAGACTTGTGTGATTATCTTTTGAAAATAAGAACCAAATGTTGTCTCTGGAAACGACACCCAGCATCAGAATGGAAGGTTTTCCACCCACTTCTTGGGGAAACAGACATCCTTTAAATTGCTTCAGAATGGAGCAATCCTTGATCTTCTTAACTAATCTTTGAAGGGATGTGGGAGGCATACTACTTACGACTTTGAATATAAAGTCCTTTCCCCGTACTTAGCCAAAGGAAGATAAGGGACTGCATATGGACTATGTTGGAACTCAGGCATTTCTAAGAAAATGTTCTCCTTGTTTGGTTCCTTTTTTTTTGGTACATTTTGCACATTTTGGCCCATAAAAGGCATGGGAGATGAGCTATCATTTCTTTCATCAGCCCACATTCCACCAGGAACATTTTTCTCACATTGAGGACCAAAGATGATGCAATCTCTCTAGTTAGTTGAAAACAAAAGTCCCTGCACGTGTGACTTCCAATAAAATTGGAAATATAGCTGAGACATTCTGATAAAAAAATAATATTTGAGGGACCACCTCTCCTGAGGTACACCTCCCCTTCCCATCAGATCTGGCAGGAATGTTATGGGTTCCATCTACTAAGGAAAATCATCTAATGGGAGTCATGGGACCCAGGAAGAGACCTTTTTCTACCGTGGTGTCTGCCCTTTGGAACATTTCCCCCCAAAAAACTTAGATTGTGGGCCTATCATATCCTGTCCTCCTTCCGGACCTAAAATGTGAGTCAACCTACCAAACCCGTCCCTGACATGACCTTGTCTGCTTATCAACTTGGCCACTGCTTGCATTCATGTCAAAGAGACCACCAGTAGCTCTTTCTCAAGAGTGTCCACAAGTAGCTGCTGCTGTCCCACGAAGTTGTTAGATGCCAGCTCAGAAGAGGTGCCCATGGGGAATGGTGAAAGAAAAAATGTTGAGATGGTGACCACAACAATTAAATGCATGTAGAAATAGGGCAGATTTTGATCGCACACGTTTGATTTCTTTCGGTTTACTATTTGCTGTGCCTTCCCCGTGCTCTTCATAATGTTGCCAGTTCTGAAAGGAAGTAGCACAACAGGCACACAGGTGGTCCTTCACAACCACAATGGAGCCCCAAATATGGACCAGTCGCCAAGCATCAGAATTTTGATCACATGATCATGGGGATATGGCAAAGACCGTAACTGTGAAAAAAGGGTCATAAGTCATTTTTTTCAGTGCCATTGTAACTTCGAACAGTCACTAAATGAACTGTTGTAAGTCGAGGACTACCTGTACAATTAGTGTTTCTACTACTATTAATAAAATTCAGTGCATTATATACTGCGCAAGATGCTTTTTAAAGGCTCCATGCATGTATCAGCTACTTCATAAGCTACCTAAAATGCAAAAGGTTATAATACCAAAGCAAACGAAAATGTAGCGAAGGACTTTCCATTAGCTTATCCTCCTGGCTGAAAGTTTATTTTTTCTTTCTGGACTTCTCCAACACTACCTTATAAATAGTGGGATCGAGACAGCAGTTACACCCTGGAAAACAGCTGTTTATAAGATGTGCCCTCAATAGTAAAGGCATATTTGTTTTTCTTTTTGGATTAAAAACAAGCAGCCAGACATGTACTATTTTTGTTGGCATCACACACGTGGCATGAAACAGATAAAACTCCTAACATCTCATGGTCTGACCAACAGCCACAATTTTTGGCTTCATTCCTGCAGGTTCTCCACAGCAAGGAGGTTCATTTGCATAAAGTCTCATCTTTAGTCATCCCTACCATTCATTACCCTCCCAGGAAGGCCCCAGGACTGAAGGAGCTGACAGAAGAACATACACCATGCAACTTTGAAAGGTGGCCATGCAACTTTGAAAGGTGAACTAAGGACACAAGATCCTAGGTTCAACAACATGTCACAAATTAGGAAGAGATGAGCAAAGGAAGAGATGCCATCTACTTGAAAGAAAGAAGCATGTTCAACCCAAAGCACCAGAAGGCAAGACAAGAAACAATGGATGAAAACTAATCAAGGAGAGAAGCAACCTGGAATGAAGGAGAAACTTCCTAACAGTGAGGACAATTAACCCCTGGAACAACTTGCCTCTAGAAGTTGTAGGTGCTTCATCACTGGAGATTTTTAAGCAGAGACTGGACAGTCACTTGTCTGAAATGGTATAGGGTCTCCTGCTTGAACAGGGGATGGACTAGAAGATCTCCAAGGTCCCTTTCAGCTCTATTCTGATTGGTTGAAGCTCATATCCAAGGCATCAGAGATGAACACCCCCCCCCCAAAAAAAAGATCAAATTTCCTACCTGTGACTCTGTCTTCTGTGGTTGGATTGCCTGAATCCTTGGACAGGAAATGGACCATCTTTGGATCTTTCTGAAATTGCAATTTGTCACTTGAACTCTTTGGATAAGGTCTTTTGCTTGTTTTGCACACAGGAAGTTTTGTTTTTCAGTGTGCTTTGTGTTACATTGGTGAAAGATTTACAACTGCAATAAATATCTTGAGTTTTTTTATCAGTAGTTGGCTAGGGGGTGTAACTAGCAGCCCAGAGAACAGATGTATCTCTCTTGGAACTTTTGCAAACTATCAAAACTTTTTCTTCCTGCCTTTTCTTTTTTGTGTTCCTATTATTAATCTTTAACAGGATTTATGGCTTAGAGTCACAGGAAGAAGATGTTTACAGATGAATAGTGATAGGAGTCCAACAGCTCTCTATAGGAATAGAATAAAATAGACTAGAATGAAAAGTAAAGGTAATACATAAATATGGAGATTCAATGCCCTTAACTAGGATAAGAAGACTTTTAACAGGACCCGCAATTGAGCTAAACTTGGCTCCATTCCTGGAAATGTCAGTGGAGAAGTCAGCAAGTTAAAAGCAAATAATCTTGAGTTTTGGAGCAGCCTGAATAGTAAATAAGCAGTGGGGTGAGGAGCTCTGTGTGCCAAGCACAATAGAAGGGGCAATGAAATAAAACATGGTTTGCTGATTGGATTGCTGAGATGAATCAGATGTCCAAAGGTTTTGCATTAAAGCTGTTAAAAAAAGTTTCTTTCAATATATAAGAGATCAGAAAAAAGGAAATGATTGGTCCACTAATGGGAGAGGATGGCAAGGAACCAGTAGCAGGGAAAAAGCAGAACTGCTTAATTCATTCTTTGCATTTGTCTTCATGCAAAAGGAAAAAAATAGTCCAACCTACCAAAAGCCACACAGTAGGAGACAGAATAGGAATGCAAGTCACAACAGGCAAGAAATTGGAAGAGAACACCTATTCACTCTAAATGAGTTCAAATTGCCAGGACTATCCTAGAGTGGTTCCAATCTACAAAAGGGGGGGGGGAGTGGATCCAGGAAACCACAGACCAATCAGCTTGACATGAGTACCTGGGAAGATCCTGGAATCGGAGATTAACAGAATTGGAAGGGACCTTGTAGGTCATCTAGTCCAACCCCCACCCACCCAAGCAGGAGACCCTACACAATTTCTGACAGATGGCAGTCCAGTCTCTTCTTGAAAGCTTCCAGTGATGAAGCTCCCACAACTTCTGAAGACAAACTGTTCCATTGGTTCGTTGCTCTCTCGCTGTCAGAAAATTTCTCCTTATTTCCAGGTTGAATCTCTCCTTGTTCAGTTTCCATCCATTATTCCTTGTCTGGCCTTCATATGATTTGGAAAATAGCTTGACCCCTTCCTCTCTGGGGCAGTCCCTCAAATATTGGAACACTGCTATCAAGCAGTGCATTTGTGCTAGAGAAGTTGTCAAGGGTTACTTCTGAACATCTTATTCAATGGAAGCTGCAATATACCTAGTACAGCCTTTTTAGAAACACACACACCTCACATGATAATGAAATGACTGCCTGGAATTTAGCAAAAATTCATGACTTTATACTCGGCTTGTTTGCAATCAGCCAAGCCAGGCTAGATGCTGCAACTTGGACAACAAGCAATCAATACTAAAGTAGTAAAATAAGATATGAATGGAGAAATCACCACTTGCACATTTCTGCTCCCTTAAGGCGTATTAATAATCCCCAGGCAGGGAATTTTATAAGCATGAAATTTCCTGCCTGGGACTAATAATGTGCTTTAAATTTTGAAGGGTAGTTGACCCAGGAGATGGGAATACATTCCCCAGCTTTGGCCAAGCAACACAAATCAGGATGGCTCCTGAAATGACATCTGACCTCTCTTATCTCCTGCTTGTTGAAGGAGTGGAAGAAGAGGGAGGGATTTTAGCCGTGATCCTCCGCTTGAACGGGATCTTGTTTTGAGTAAGATAAAACCAGATCTCAATGTGCTTTCCTTAGGTCAAAAAAGTAACCCACTTTTCTTCCCTTATTAGTTTGTTTCAGATGTTGCTCTTTCCAAAGATTAAACTAGGATACTCTCCCCTTTAATTGTTTTTTCTCTCTCGGTCTGGATTATTTTTCTGGTTTTGTTTTTTTTTTGTTGTTCTTGGGTTTTTTTGGTTTTGCCTATGCAGAATAGTATTGAGAGAAATTTGGGCATTTCCCCCTTTTGCTGCTTTTCAGAGAATTCCCCTTTCTGTTTGCAAGAGGAAAGCTGCAGGCAACCCCTGCCTTGTTTCCAAAACTTTCTAAGTCAAAAGAGGGGGAGCGAGTGGTTTTGGGTT
>JANHFL010004316.1:21581-32053 GCA_032468155.1 Oxyrhabdium leporinum
CCCCCCCCCCAAAAAAATGTCCATCGCTAAGCGAGGCAGTTGTTAAGTGAGTTTCGACGCCCCACCCTCCCCGCTTTTGCCACCTTTCTTGCCACGGTTGTCGAGTGGATCGCCGCCGTTGTTAAGTTGGTCGCACGGGCGTTAAGTGAACCTGGCTTCCCCGTCGACTTTGCTTGTCGCAAAAGAGGATCACCTCACGTTGACCTCCCGGGGGGACCGTGCGACCGTCATAACTGTCAGTCGGTTGCCAAACGCCCCGGTGTTGCTCGTAGCTTCGGTCACTAAACGAACTGTTGTAAGTCGAGGACTACCGGTTATAAATCCAATCTCGGGAATTACGGCAATTCCCTAAAAAAAAACGGTCACCTGTCAGGTTGGCCCTAATCTTCCCGTGGGTGGAGCTGCCTGATTTTGGAAACACCTGAGATGATCAGAGATCATCTTCAAGAAGAGACCGGGCTGCCATCTGTCAGAAAGGGTGTAGGGTCTCCTGCCTGGGCAGTGGGGGTTGGACTGGATGACCTCCAAGGCCCCTTCCAACCTCTGTTAATCTGTTATTATCCTGTTATTCAGAAGTTGTGGGAGCTTCATCCCTGGAGGCTTTCAAGGAGAGACTGGGCTGCCATCGGTTGGAAATGGCATAGGATCTCCTGCTTGGGGGGTGGGGGGTGGACTAGAAGGCCTCCAAGGTCCCTTCCAACTCTGTGAATCTGTAAATCTGGCTTCCCCCACTGACCTTGGGCATCAGAAGGTCGCAAGAGGGGATCACGTGACCCCAGGACACTGCGACCGTCGTAAGTACGTGCCGGTTGCCGAGCCTCTGGATTCTGATCACTTGGGGATGCTGGAAAAAGGCCTAAGTGTGAAGCAGTCACTAAACGAACGGCTGCAGGTCACTTACAGCAATTCATTTAGCGACTGTTTCGACAGCACTGCCAAAAAGGGGAGTTCTGACCATTTTTCAAACTGAGAGCCTTTGCAGCACCCGTATGATCAGGTGACCGTAGTCACTGGGCTGCTGCTTCATACTTACGACTGCTTCCCAAGCAAAACCAACGAGGAAGACGGATCCCCTTAGCAACGATGTTCCTATCGTACCCGCTGCCAACGATTCACTTTAACAACCGTGGCAGGAAAAGGGAGCAAAACGGGAGCAAAACTCCCTTAACAAGCGTCCCGCTTAGCAAAAGAAACACATATAGATTGGGTGACAACAAGATGACATTCAACGTAAAGGAAAGTCCTACACTTAGGAAAGAAAAACCAAAAGGACACATATAGACTGGGTGAAACCAGGCTTAAGAGCAGGAACTGCGAGAGGGATCTTGGAGTCTTAGTGGACAAATATGAGCCAACAGTGACCGGTGGCAGCCCAAAAAGCCAATGCAATCCTAAGTTGCATTCATAGAGGGATACAATCAAGATCAAGTGAGGTACTAATACCATTCTATAAAGCCTTAGTAAGACTACACCTAGAGTACTGCATTCACACTATAAAAAACGATGTTGAGACTCTAGAAAAATTGCAGAGAAGAGCAACCAGGATGACTAAGGGACTGGAGGCTAAAACATACAATCAATGGTTACAGGAACATGGCTAGTCTAGTAAGGAGAAGGACCAGGGGAGACATGATAGCAGTCTTCCAATATTTGAGGGGCTGTCACAGAGAGGAGGGGATCAACTATTTTCCAAAGCACCCGAAGGCCAGACAAGGAATAATGGATGGAAACAGATCAAGGAGAGTTTCAACCTAGAATAAGGAGAAATTTTCTGACAGTGGGAACAATCAACCAATGGAACAGCTTGCCTTCGGAAGTTATGGGATCTTCATCACTGGAGGCTTTCAAGAAAAGATTGGACTGCCATTTGTCAGAAATGGTGTAGGGTCTCCTGTTTGGGTGGGTAGGTTGGACTAGATGACCTACAAGTTCCCTGCCTTTGCAGCTTTTTCTAATGTATATGGCCTATTCAGGACTCAGAAAAGCTTCCTATAGAGGATTTTATTCTTACAAAAACTGTATGTGCCTTAAACAAGGACTGAAGTAACGAGAATGTGGTAACTTCCAGCAGCCATAAAAAACAATCCAGCTACAGAAGCTCATTTTTCAGCCTCATCTTATAGACTCTTGATATACAACACATTCCTGTTTTAAAAAATTATTATTTCTTGGAAAGCTGCCCCTTGGGAGTGAAAAGTGCTCTGTAATTGTTCGGCACACCTGTTTCCAAAAACCTCAGTGAAAAACTATTTAGTTTTCTCTGGTGAGAAGACTATACTACAAGTCCTGTTCAGACTTTTGACTCCTGGCCAAGCAAAACTTTGTTTGTATAAACCCAAGCACTATGGACTCTATTCAAACACTGAAAACGTGTGTGTGTGGTGGTAGTGGGTGGGGGGAGAGAAATCTCTGTATGAATTTTAACTGGGAACTGGAGTATTTTAAAGATTTTCCAGTTTGGGGATGAACATTGGAGCTTTGTTAAGCAACTGTTGAATGAGCACAGCTCTGTTATACATTGACCTGGCTTTCAATGGCAACAGTCAAAGCTCTGGGCCACTGGGGATCAGATAGCCATCATGGAAGGTGGAAGTCAAGAAGTAGACAGCAGGCCCACTTTCAAACATTGGCTCCAGTGTCCCTGGGTTTGAGTCATATCTCCTTCTGCATATCGCCGTCAAGCTGAGCTTGCTTTCCCCCACAGCCACTCCCACTCTTCATGCTTCCATTCCAGGCCCAGATGTTCCTATTCCAATTTCTTCCCCCTCTCATATCTCCCACAACTCAATCTCCTTCCAACTGCCTATCTTGTCCCACCAGGAACCCAACCACCATCAAGTGCACGTCGATGGCGTTTGGCCATCTTGGTAGGGTGAGGTTCCAAGCCCAATGGATTAGAGACTGCTCAAGTCTTGCCCTCCACCCCAACACAGACCCTCAGTAACGAAAAGGCCAGAGCAATT
Organism: Oxyrhabdium leporinum; assembly: GCA_032468155.1. NCBI lineage: Eukaryota > Metazoa > Chordata > Lepidosauria > Squamata > Cyclocoridae > Oxyrhabdium > Oxyrhabdium leporinum. Next base: position 24,545 of record JANHFL010004316.1, read on the forward strand.
CCACTTTCTGGAACCTCTAACACTCAGAAAGCTTGGACAGCTAGATCCATTCCGCCGATATCCAGAGGTTGCTTCAAATAGAATGGAGATTCAAGCTATGACTTTTGCAACTCCCAAAAGGGCCTGTTGTAGATAGCACTGCAACAAATCTGACTTTCCAGTGCATGGATCCAAAGATCCGTGATGAGCCCCTCAATGAGGGAGCTGGATGGTTAAGAAGTTTGATAAATAGATAAGAAAGAAGATCATAAATGGAGCAATTGTTAAGTAAGGATAGAGAATCTGTTGGCTTCAGGCTAGAGATGGTTTCATAGCATTCAAACAATGAGTGGACGGTGGTTGGGTTCCATACCTAACTCCTAAATGAATGTAAGTCTAGAATGAAAATGTACACAAAACATTTATACCAAAATAAAACTATTAGTTGGAACAGGTTCTAGGACAACTTGCTGCCAACTTGCCATGGACAACTCACCAGAGCCAATTTGTCAGGGTAATGATTTAAGAGCTGACCAGCTGCTATGATGATGTAATGCTGGGAATGAGTCAGCAAGGTTTTGGGGCTGATATCACTTTAAGAGCCTGTAATAAGAAGAGGCCCTGTTGGAGCGTATGTCTCTCCCCGCGTGTACTTCCCTGCTTATTGCTCTTTGCTTGGGATCTGACTAAAGTATGTGTCTGTATATATTCTTTGTAGATAAAACCACTAAATACAAACCTCTGTTTACTGTATTTGCTCCTGGGTTGTCTCATATAATCACACTGTGCTCATCCTGACACAGCTTGCTGTGGCCAACATGCCACGCTAACTTGCCACGGGACAATGAACTGCAGAACAATTCAACACTATATTAATTGTTTCATTCAGGTACTTTTATTATTGGTGACCATGTTTTTGTGGAAATTATTGTAACTCTTGTATTTCTGGATTGACTTTATTTTGTTATTATTGGCCATGGTTCTGTCAAAATTAATTCAACTTTTGTATTTATTAAATTGTCCTGCAGCGAGTTGGCTACGGTGAGTTGTCCCACTCTGGTTGGAGAAATAAATGTTTCTGCGACTAAAAGTAGATTGATTCCTAGTTTGATCTTATTTTAGAATGTATTTCAATCTAACCAACATTTTTTTCTTCTGTTACTCTTGTTTCTGATTATATTTTCAGGCTATTTTGTTTTTAAAAGAAAGATTATCAGATGCCAGGAGACAATCTGTTATACAACAGAGTGTAAATACCAAAAATAAATGAAAGGCACAATATTCTTCATATTACAACAGTTCAGTCTGGGCAAGCCAACATTTTCCCCCTCTTCCAAGGGTTCTCATTACCTTTACTGGAGTTTGAAAATGCCTTTCTAATTCTTCTGTCTTCAAGAAACAGCCTTTATCTCATCCCTGAATTACAGATGAAGCTACCTAATTTCCTATTTATTTGATCCCAGGTTAAGTGGAATTTTGCATTTTTCCTGCATGTAAGTCTTGCTCTGTGCGTGATTTGTGGCACTTTAGTGGCAATTATGGTAACGTCAGGGGAGGGCTAGGATCTGCTGAGGTCCAATTGGCTTTTTGTGTTTTTGTGGGCAACTTTCTTTCAGACTCTGGTAATTTTCTTGCTTGAGCTAGAAGATCTCCTTCCAACTCTATTGTTTTATGTTCTATGTTCCTTGTACAGTCATTTTGGCACTGGGCACCTGTGCACTTCATAAAGGACCACATGGGCTCTTGGTCTAGGTGGGTCCCACAGTCTTGCACTAGATCCCCAGAAATGCATTGATAGGCAGTGAGGATGCAGAATGGTACTGGCTGTCTCAGTTCTTGGGTAGCCTCCATCACCTCATTTCTGTAGATCAAGCACTGCATTCTCGGGATGGGTAGGAGATTCCAGGTAAAGCAGTAGAGGATCTTGTCTCCTGCTTTATCATGAAGCCTTCAACCATTTGCTGCCTGATCCACTGGGGTGTTGTAACAAGGTTTTACAAAGAAGCTCCTATGAACTCATGCCAACAAATCAGGAGCTGCAGGTAAACTCTCCTGCTTTATCAGGGATCCCTCCTCCCAATTCCGCTGATTAGGGCCTAAAGATGGTTAAACTCTTGGGTCTAGCCAGTCATCAAAGCTCCTAGCCTCCTCCAGTCCCACCTATGCTGAAGAGTAGAATGAGTGGTGCAAGTTTTTTCTTGCTGGAAGGACCTCCATCAATCTCTTTTTTGAAATTTATCTCATCTTACATTTGAGCAGATACCATTCACCTGCCTGCTTGTAGAGGCAGATTACAAGTTGATTGTCAGGATGGTGCATATGTACCAGCACCCTTCTGGGCTGCCTCACAGAATGGGTGAAGTCCCATTAAATTGGCTTTCTGGGTGACTTACCGATACACTAAAGAGTGGATCATCTGATTCATGGTGGCGCAATGGTCAGAATGCAGTATTGCAGGGTAACTCTATACACTGCCAGCAGTTCGATCCTGACAGGCTCAAGGTTGACTCAGCCTTCCATTCCGAGGTTGGTAAAACGAGGACCGAGATTGTTGGGGGCAATATGCTGACTCTGTAAACCGCTTAGAGGGAGCTGTAAAGCACTGTAAAGCGGTATATAAGTCTAAGTGCTATTGCTATTTAGTTAAGGCTATGGGGGGCACAATGGCTCAATGGTTAAAAGATGCTGAGCCTGTTAGCAAGAAAGCTGATGGCCCGGGTTCAAGACCCAAGCGTCACACAATGGGGTGAGTTCCTGTTCTTGCTCCACCTACCAGTTCCCAAATGCGAGTAGATAAATAGGTACCATTTCAGAGGGAAGATGACTGTCTGTGCATATTGGCATACAATCACGCTGGTCACATGACCACGAAAGTGTCTTTGGACAACACTGGCTTCGTTGGCTAAGAAATGGAGATGAGCACTGCTCCCTAAATTTGGAAACAACTGGACAAGGGAAAGTTTTACCTTTCTCATGTGTCTCCTGCCCTGGTGGGAGTCCTCTGTTAAAAAAAGAAAACCCCGACTGTTTTAGATGTTGGGTCTGTTCGCTTATGACCAAAACATCAGCTGCGATCTGAACGTCTTTTCTGGGTTTGACTCTGGCTGTGGACTTCAGAACAAGCATGTCAAACAATTGGGGAGGAGCTCCAAACACATGTAGGGAAAAAGTGAGTCTGGAAGCACTTGGGAACAGCTGGGTTTGATGACTAACGCAATTGGATGCCATGAGGAACAAATTAAACAAGTGACTGCAGTCCAAACTGCTCCTGTGACAGACACTTTAATCAGGAAGTCAAAGGCTGATTGACAAGATGAAAAGCTGGATGACATGAAAAATGGAAACAGAAGGATCAACACAAGAAAAGGGCACCCTAGGTCAGCAGGCTGACAAAAATAATCAAGTATAACAGGCCATAATCCAATCTTTGAAGGTTTGGCAAAAGGCTAGTTATGAGAGTAGCAGCCAAAAGGAAAAGAGCAGTCATTTTAGAGCAAGAAACAGATTTCTGGGACTTATAGACACATGTGAGTGGACCAATCTCCCCTTCATTTTGAAAAGAGTGGTGGAAAAGGGCTCCTGCTGAATTTCAGGGGGTGATGTGTAAATGTGTCATTATATATGTATACATACAGCTAAGCTACACATATAAACACAATCAATGTATGAGAATCAAAAGCATTAAAACGTTGGAAAAGGCACAACTGATGATCAGCGTAACATTTTTTTTAAAGAATCCATCCACTGAATATTGTAATTTGTTTGTTGTTTGGTTTCCACTGGAGTTGCAACTGAGTTGCAACTGTAAGATACAGATTAATAAGTTAGAAGGGACCTTGTAGGTCATCTAGTCCAAACAGGAGACCCTACACCATTTCTGACAAATGGCTGTCCAGTCTCTTCTTGAAAGCCTCCAGTGACGAAGCTCCCACAACTTCCAAATGCAACTTCTGTTCCATTGGTTGATTGTTCTCACTGTCAGAAAAGTTCTCCTTATTTCCAGTTGAATCTCTCCTTGATCTGTTTCCATCCATTATTCACTGGCTGGCCTTCAGGTGCCTTGGAAAATAGTTTGACCCCCTCATCTCTGGGGCTGCCCCTCAAATATTGGAACACTGCTGTCATGTCAGCCCTGGTCCTTCTCTTCACTAGAGTAACCATGTCATATAATCTTACAACCAATCATTGAGTGACTGTTTGGAGTTATAACAGCAAAAAGTAACTTATGACTGCCAGCTGATTCATATTTATGATGGTTGCATTGTCCCGGGGTCATGTGATCACCTTCTGATAAGCAAAGTCAGTGGGAAGGCACATTTAATTAAAAACCGTGTTGCTAACTTAGCAATCACAGTGATTCACTTAATAACCATGGCAAGAAAGGTTGTAAAATGGGGCAAAACTCACTTAACAATTGTATCACTTAGTCAAAGAAATTTTGGGCTCAGTTGTGGTTGTAAGTTGAGGACTATCTGCATTTATTGTACAAACTTCCTCTTGCAGCCAAAACAGTTGCAATATAGAGGCACCGGGTAAAACTGTAATGATGGGGCTTGATCCCAAATACCTATCAATCTTATTGAACGTAAAATCATAAATATTTCTATTTATGTATAGCTGTCAGGGTATGTGAATGCCTAACTGGAAAATAGGTTTTAAAAAAAGGGAACTGAATTGAACTGATCTCAGCTCTTGATGTCAAGTTCATAGAAATATGACATCCAATTTTCTTGGTAAGAGTATGGAAATTGTCATTAACACTTCCCAGATTTTTTTTAACTTGCCACTCTAGGCTGTATTCCTCAAACTTCTTGGATGTCACCCCTCTAAACATGAACCAGGCTCTGCCAAGGTGAACTAAACACCACCATCTGCTGCAACAATTGGTGAACTAAATTATGGTGTCTCATAATTATTACACACACATTCTTGCATATCCTTTATACAGGTGCCTCTGCTCGTGCACAGGTGTGCAAAGGTAATTTTTATTAATGCTAATATAATTAAGGAATAGTTCCAATAATAATGTAACTAGTAACAGTCGCATAATGATGAAACGTCAATATAATAATATAACCAGCAAAGAACAAAAAGGAATAATCAAAATACTCCACCATTTTGTTCTCTGCGATGCAAGAATACTCAGAAAGATTGTCAAAATGGAAGGTGAACGGCAGTGGTGGAGCTGACAAGTAATAATCGCTTCAGGAATAGCCTGGAGGGAAATGGGTGGTAGGATCTGAAGATTTCAAAATGGGACAAGCTTGCCTAGATACTGAAAAACAACACAACACACCTTGGAAAACATGAGGCAAAAGCTATCTGCTTAAACATGAGGATATAACGGATTCCAGGGTACAGTATTATTTAGGAGGGATTGCAAATCTAAATTTTGGATAATGTCATGGCCCAGGACTCGGATGCTAGGTATGAATTTGAATTTGAAGAAGCTTTTCCAGCAGAACCTGTGGAATGTCAGCCTCAGGAGACCCAAAGGCAAGAATCACCTGAGCCTAATCAAACACAGGTACCACCTGAATAACTGGAGCAGTTAGACAGTGATGAACTGGGGCCTTCCAGCCTTTGTTGGCCGATCTGGGCATCGAGTAATAGTTTTGGTGAGATTTGGTCTAGGCCTTCTTTGATATTTTTGCAGTCCACGGAATGCACAATAATTCAAAGCACCATACCCAAAGGCATCCACACTTCTCCTCTCTGCCTTTTTCAGAGTCCAGGTTTCTCAGCCATAAGTAGCAATTGGAAAATCATTGCTAGTGAACTGGAAGCTAGAGAGCAACTGGGTAAAACAAGACAGCAGGTGTGAACCAATGATGTGTGTGCTTTCCTCTTATCATAGAAGTGCCAACTTCCCTGCCGAGCCCAACCAAAGTTTGTGGCCACCCATGTGGAAGTTTGATCGCTCCAAATTGAAGCAGTTCAGTCTCCATATTGCTTTCATTGTCCTGTTGATGACGACTACCATCAAGTACGACAGCAACAACTGTGATTCAGACAATAGGTAGTGATCGTTGACAAGTCATTAATTGAAAAATAATCATTCCTCAACGGTTCATCAGATGGTAAGGGTTTAAAGTTACTTCTGTTGAGCAATAAACCACAGGATGTTGGTTCTGGCAACATCATATTAATCAGAGAAGGGTGACATGTCAGTCTGGAAAAACAGCCTCCTATCCTTCAGTTAATGTGGACCACAGCAGATGGCAAACCTGGCCTTAAATTCCCATGTAAAGCTTCTTAGATTTATTTTAGAATTGAAAGTTTAGGATTAACTGGTAGTGAAAAATGTGGAAAAGACATAATTTCCATCCTGCAGACTGGTTACAACTTCCCTAAAACTTCATGGCACTTTTGGGGAACTTCTTAATTTCAGTGAAAATCCCACCGTGATATTTTCTTTGGTGTGTTTATCACTATTCCGCTCCATCTCCATGGATCTCAGGGAAAGATAATTGGTAAAAAGTGATAAAATTATTGTGCAATGCTCAACCTATTTAGAATATCAGGCAAATTAGATAGCATTAGTAACAAGTGACCTGTGCACTCTCACGCTTAACTGAATCAGTTAAAGGCTCAGTGTTAGTATGTGTGTAGTTGGTAAATTTGCTTAATTATAATCTTGATTAGATTTTGTGGCTATCAGGTTGTTCAAATTTAGGCCATTTGGTTAGTATTTACTTCAACACAGTGGGCAAATCTAGTAAATATAATAATTTTGTACACAGTTTAAGTGTATTATATCAATACAACCTTAATTGATTGAGTGCTGTCAGGTTGGTGCAAATTTTAGTAAGCACAAAGTTTTTCTCCAAAACCTAACAATTTACTGTTATAAATTTGGCCATTTAGGTATCTTTACGGTGCTTTTCTGCAGTTCCAATTGAGTTCATTCACCTGGCTGCTACTCGTTCTCTGCTTTCTTTCAACTTTCTAGAACCTTCTAGGAGTCTATTAGAGATTTTTCTACAGCAGGGCTGTCAAACTCCCAGCCCACGGGGCAGATGCGTCACACACTGGCCATGCCCATGTCCAGTTTAGCGAAGGGGAAAAAAGTCCCAATACATCACATAACGTGACAATGTGAGTTTGACACCCCTACTCCAGAGAGTTAGGTCTTCACATAATATGTAAAATTATAATAATTTGAGCCCAATCATTTGAGCCCAGTCATCAGCCCAACGATAACTCTGGATGGGCTATTTCTATGATCCATTTGTTTAGGTTTTAAAAAAATCTATGCATGATTTTTTGCATGATGCATGATGTCCTTAGGTGTCTTCTCCAAGATCAATGTTCAAAAGAATGAATACTGTATTCTATCCTTCTTCAAAGTCCAACTTTTGCTTCCCTAGAGTATCACAGAGAGTACTATTTCCTCCACAATCCTAATCTAGGTATGCCAGCATATATGAGTATCTTTCCCAAGATCCATCCATCCTTCCTTCCTTCCTGCCTTCCTTCCTTCCTTCCTTCCTTCCTTCCTTCCTTCCTTCCTTCCTTCCTTCCTTCCTT
>JANHFL010004316.1:137430-149430 GCA_032468155.1 Oxyrhabdium leporinum
TTATTATTATTTTAAATTTATATACCGCCCCACTCCGAAGACTCGGGGCGGTTCACAACTTCATCCAAAAAACAACCACAATACACAGGTTTCAAATAATTAGCTGTTATTTAAAATTTTTATTTAAAAACTAGTTAAAAAACTTTAAAAACCCCTCAGTCATGGAACAGAAGTTGCCTTCGGAAGTTGTGGGAACTTCATCCCTGGAGTCTTTCAAGAAGAGACTGGGCTGCCCTCTGCCAGAAATGGTGTAGGATCTCCTGCTTGGGTGGGGGGTTGGACTAGATGACCTACAAGGTCCAACTTTTTTAATCTGTAATCTTTGCTCAGTAAGTGAGCCAGAGCAGAGACTTACCTGAGATAACTTCAGCGCTGCTGGAAGGCAAGTTGCTTTTCTCCCACAAAGTGGCCTTGAGCTGTTTGGCACACTTAAGGCAGCTTGGCAGCTTTGTGCCCTTCAACTGCCTTGGGCATGAAATGCCTCCCTTACATATTTAAAGGATGAGACTCGCAGAAGGCAGACCTTATGGCAGGAACGATGTTTAGACTTTCTGGCAAGCACATTCATCTTGATTTTAGAATAATTTATCGCCAGTTGTCTTCGCAATGTGGAACATGGGCTGGCAGAGGTCTCCTGAGGTCAGTGAGAGTTGTGCATTCAGTGAGATTGGGTGAAATCTCCTTCTTCCCGTGGCTTCTTCCCATGTTCTCTTCTATTCTCCTCCCTTTCTAATGTTCCAGTGGTCGTGGATGGTCTATCCCTCAGTAGCAGAGGGTTTTTCTAAGCATTTATGGGTGATCTATGGATCTTTTAAAAAACTTATTAAACTGGGAAGGTGATTCTGGAGGAGAAGATGGTGCTTCCTCTGAAATTAATTTCATATGATGACATCCTTAATAATCCTTTGCTGAGTCTTGAACGAAGGGTTCTTATCCACTCGCTGCTTGGCTTCCAAGTAAATAGAGAGAAGAAACTTGTGGATTTTTCTCCCTTGTGCTGAAATGCTACGGAAGTGTTTTGCATATGCAACTTTGAGGTTTACCACATCCACCCCCACATTCAGGGAAGGGTGCAGGACTTTCCCAGTGCTCCATCATGTCAATTCACAGCAGAGATGAGCCTTGAAGTCATGGCATAGTAACCATTTCTTTTCCAAGGAAAGGCTCTGTGTAGACACATCCCCCATTACAAGAAGTGCTTTGTTTAAGATAACCCTAAAAAGGCGGTAGCAAGAAAATAGCACAAAGAGTTTTGTTATGCAGAGGATGCATAGAACAGTCATGAAGCCAGAGGCTAAGTTTGGTTTGTGTAAGTTGGGAAAAATTGGTGTCTTCTTTTTATACAACGGTGGGGAAATTTGACTAGATCTTCTGTTCAGATTCTAGAATGTGGACATTAAAAATCAACATCTGGTACAACTTTGCTAAAATCAGCAGGATTTCTGTTGACCACAACTTTTGCTGATTTCACAGTTCATTCTTAAAGATGAGGACATCCGAACCCAGCATTTTGCATTTTAGGTTTTTCTTCATATAAAGCCACCTGAACTAAAGATGGGCAGAAAAGGCTCTTGATGGACTTAGCAAGCCATCCGACGGATAAGATGACTATCAGAAACTGCAGATTGATACAGTCAGAAACAACATTGATCTCTATGCTGGATTCCCATCTATAAAGTGGCGTTCCCTGCAAGGATGCAACTCCAAGGGATCCAGTTACGGGATCCACCACTCCCTGTACCTTGAATTTTGGCTTACCCTCATCAAGGGGGTTTTACTGGACCACCAGATAGCTCCCATCGGTGTAGCATGCCAAAGGTCCAGATAAATCTGGATAAATACCAAGAATTCACCATAAATTCCAGGCCACGATGCCAGATTATTGAATTCTGACTGACGGTGACATTTGGCCTGGCCCAAACTAGGTGTGCTTGGAAATTATTAACATGAGTTATGCACAGATTGTTTTCCAATATGGCAATCCTTTTTGTTGTTCTTCCATGGTAAGATAATCTGCTTTAGGTTTTGAGTCATATTTGATTAGGAAACCTTAGAAATCGAATGATTTAAATCCTAGCTTATTGAGCATTTAATTCATCGTGCTGTGAATCAAAGTGAGAATTTATGGTTGATGAGTGCCTTGATTACTTCATTTTTTGTAGCTTGGATTTATAAGCTGAGATATGATGATCTAAGTAGGCCATTTTAAATAATGGACTCTAGTATGGGAAGAATTTAGGATAGGGATTGGATTGCTCATTTGAGTTTGGCTTGGAGATCGAATTGTTTTTATTTTGAAGGATTCTGTTTCCAGGGGAAACTGTTAGCCATCTTTAGGTGGCGGTAAGCCAGCTGACTTTGAATTCTAGTTAAAACCATCCTTTTTATGGCCAGATATGCGCTACTTTGTCAAGCCTTGACACACCACAGATTTTTGGTGGGAAACCTTAACTGGTCTCCCTCCTGGCTCTGTATTCTATTCTCCCTTGTGTTCACTGATGTAAACCAGTGTTTCGCAACCATGGTAGCTTGAAGATGTGCGGACTTCAACTCCCAGAATTCCCCAGCCAACTATGTTGATTGAGGAGTTCTAGGAGTTGAAGTCTTCAAGCTTCCATGGTTGAGAAACACCGATTGCATTTCAAGACAACTGAACCAAGGAGGGGTGGGACTCATTTAATCTTGAATGAACTTTCTCCGATGTTTTTTATTATTCATTTATTTGTATCCCGCCTCTATTATTTTTACAAATAACTCGGAGTGGTGAACACATCCCCCACTTCTTAATTTCCCCACAATGACAACCCTGTGAGGTGAGTTGGGCTGAGAGAGAGTGACCAGCTCTAAGTCACCCGGCCAACTTTCATGGCTAAGTCAGAACTAGAACTCCCCATCCCCTGGTGATTGCCCAAAGTCACCTAGCTGGTTTTCATGGCTAAGTAGAACTCCCCGTCGCCTGGTTGATTGGCCATTAGACACCCAGCCAGCTTTCATGGCTAAGGCAGGACTCGAACTCCCTACCTCCTGGTGATTTGCCCAAAGTCACCCAGGTGGCTTTCATGACTACGGTGGGACAAGAACTCACGATCTCCTGCTTTCTAGCTTTGTACGTTAATGACTAGACCAAAAATTTTATTTATTGTGCTTGCTTAAGGCTATTTCCATAATCAGCAGCATGAGATGGTCCTGAGCGCATGCACGAAAGAAACAGCCTTCCTTCTCTTGCCCTGGGGCACCTCATTGTGCTGAGCTGTGTGTGTGTGTGTGTGTGCGTGTGTGCGTGCGCATGATGTTCACGCAAGGCCCCCAACAGGAATGTTGGGTCACCTTGTTATGCATAGCTAAGGCACTTGAAATTGTCCCTGTGTCAGGCAATTCTCTGGCTCCCACTTGGGTTTGGATTGCCCTTCATGTGTAGCAAGGAGCCCTGGCCACATTACCACATCAGCAGGCGCAGTCTGAGGAGGCCAGCTGCCCGCTTGTCATACTAACCACAGATCAATGTTGGGCTTGCTAGGGAAAGTAGCAGCGCTGGCGTCTGCTGTGCATAAGTGGCAGCCTTCACCTCCCTGGCTGGACAGTCTCCCAGAATTCCCCAGCGAGCACGGCCATCGCTGGGAATTCTGGCAGCTGAACTGCAGGGAGCAGAGCTGAGGAGCAGCTGACTGCACTCCAGACACAGAACTCCACGCAGAGCATTCACGGAGCCGAATGAGGTCATAGGAGTTGTGCTGTCCTGGTTTACATCTTTTGCGTGATGATGTCGTGCACGTGGTGTCACTGTGGTTTCTTTCCCCCAAATTGGTAGATGTCTTTTAGAGAAGGAGAAGGAAAGGCATTCAGTGCAAGTCTGCTGATTTCTTTATTTATTTATCCCGCCTTTATTACTTTGTAAGGAACTTTGTAAGGGCAAAAATACCTAATAATCCTCCTACCTCCTCTTTTTCCCACAACAACAATCCTGTGAGGTGGGTTGGGGACTGAGCCAAAATCACCCAGCCAGCTTTCATATCTAAGGAGGGACTAGAACTCACAGTCTCCCAGTTTTTAGCCAGGCTCCTTCAACCTGACACCAAACTGTCTGGTTTCTAATTTACGGCTAAATGCTTCACTATTGCACGATCCAATCTTGGTCGGTCAACGGGACCAGAGGTTTAGGCTTCACTATTGGTTTATTGTATTGTGATATTATTTGTGCAGTGTACTCCGCTGGGGAAAATGGTGTTACAGTGATGGTAATAATAATAACAGTTCTGCTTGACTAGTAAGCAAGGGTTCGTGCAATACTTTCTTTTCCAGAGGAATACAGCTGTGCCACATGTGGAACATGATGTGAAGCCAAGAAAGATGAAAATCAATTCCTTCTCCCTCACTATTAATGCATTTTCGGGACAAAATATATCCCATTTCCAGAAAGTTGTTTTTTTTTATCCACTTAAATTCCTAACGTTTTTTTTTTAAAGTATATGTTCTTACTCTGCTTTCTGTGTATGTTTTGCTATTCCGAGTTGCACATTTTCCAGTTTGCCCGTCCAGCCAAACTCTTGCAAGATGACCTTTAAAAATCTGAATTTGTAATTTTCAGCTGTTCTACTGGGGTTTGAAGTAACCTGCTTTTGACAGTTTGCTGGAAAGTCAGAATCAAAACAGAGTCAGGAAAATCTCTTTTCAGGCAATAATAGCGTGCTAAAGTTAGGAGCACTAAATCATATAAACACCCTGCATATACATAGTTTAAACTTTTGCTTTGGGTCATTCCCCTGGCCCGGAACCCGCACTGGGGCTGATCTGGAGATGACCGTTCAGCTGTTGTGGTTTGTAAGTTTTCCCACCTTGGTCACTGTCAGACGTGTTTTCAGATTCAGATTGTAGCTCCCAGAATTCCAGGCGATTGCAGCTTGAAGGCACCAGGTTGGGGAAAGTAACCCACAAAGAGAACAGAACAGAACAGGATTGGAAGGGACCTTGGAGGTCTTCTAGTCCAACTCCCTGTTCAAGCAGGAGACTCTATACCGGGGGTGTCGAACTCGATTTCACTGAGGGCCACATCAGGGTGGTGTTTGACCTATGGGGGCATGGCCCGCTTGAAGTCACTCGTGTCGGAGGTGCCTGTGGGGGCTCGAGCGTTCTGCCAATGGGCTCCCGAGCTTTGTTTTGGCTGGCAGAGGCCTCGCGGGCCGGTCTTTTGCTGTTTCCAGGGTGGCCCCGCGGACCTTGATTTTGACACCCCTGCTCTATACTATTCCAAATAAGTGGCTGTCTAGTCTCTGTTTAAAAGCCTCCAATGATGGAGCACCCACGACTTCTGAAGGCAACTTCTGTTCCACTGGTCGATTGTCCTCTCTGTTAGGAAGTTTCTCCTTAATTCCAGGTTGCTTCTCTCCTTGGTTAGTTTCCATGTATTACTTCTTGTCTTGCCCTCTGGTGCTTTGGAGAATAATTTGACCCCCTCTTCTTTGTGGCAGCCCCTCAAATGTTAAAACACTGCTATCATGTCACCCCTAGTTATTCTTTTCACATGCCCAATTCCTACAAACATTTTCATATGTTTTAGCTTATACCCCGTATCATCTTTTCTGCACTCTTGCCAGAGTCTCAACATTTTTTTTTAATAATATAGTGACCAAAACTGGATGCAGTACTGCAGGTGTGGTCTTACTAAGGCTTTATGGAGTGGTATTAGTACCTCTCTTGATCTTGATTGTATCCCTCTGTTAATGCAATTTAGGATTGCATTGGCTTTTTTTGGGCTGCCGCTGCACGTGGCCGGCTCCTATTTAGCTGGTTGTCCACTAATTATGATGGTTTCAGTGTCCCTGAAGTCACGTGATTCCCCCTTTGCCACCTTCTGACAAGCAGAGTCAACGGGGAAGCCAGATCCGCTTAACAACCGCGTTACTAACCGAACAATGGCAGCAATTCACCAATGTGAGAAGAAAGGTCGTCAACGGGGCAAAACTCACTTAACAAGCGTCTCGCTTGTCAACATCAATTTGGGGCTCAGTTGTGGTCGGAAGTTGAGGACTACCTGTCTGGCGATAGGTGTTTGTTTTTTTTGGGGAACCGCGAGCTCCCGCTGCTTATCCCCGCACAGTTTTCCATCTGCACCAACGTGGAAAGAAAATCTGCACCAAAGTATTGAATTGCAGCCCCGTTTCTCGCCTCCTTCAGCTCCTCTGGATGCTCTTGGAGCCCTTTGAAACCTGAGAACATCTCACTGCTGCTCCCCAGGGAGATTTGGTCCCAGGGAGGATAATTATAGCTAGGCAGGCTGCTGGCGTGGGTAGCACTTTACCGAGTGTGCATGCCATTTTTTTCAGAAGGAACCTCTAATTGAAAAACGGGGGAGAGGGTGATTAACAGCCCATCGTGGGGGCACAAGGTGAAGCGGTTGCAGGAGTGTGTCAGGGGTTGGCCTCTACCTGCAGTTGCTCTTGGCAGGAAAACTGGGGTTGGGGGTCCCCTTGGATTGGAGGGAGCAGAGAGGTTCGAACGGGGGGGGGCTCTCTCCCCTCGTGCCGCTCTGGTGCTCCAGCTTTCGTGCCAGTCGCCCTTCTGTGCTTGTTGTCAACAAGGTTGTTTGGCAGAAGAGGTGAGCACCTGGTGAGTCACCTTCCCACTCCCAGGCCCTAAGCTGCAAGCGGCAGTGAGGTGTGGCTGCAGGCGGGAGAAATTTCTGGCTTGCAAGGCTTGTCATTGTTTAGAGTCTCCCATACTTGGGTGTAAATTGTGCCTTTTTGCAGCTTGAAGGATTGTTTGCGGAGTGAATCACTTTCTAATAGCTCAGGACTTCTCACCAATGATGTGGGAAGCACTTAATAGGGGCTGAGTCAGCCGGAGACTTTTTGAGTCACCCCCCCTCTCTCCTCAGCCCTGATCTGAACCCTTGGGGGTGGAAACAGGCCCCTGCCAGTGGAATGAGCACAACGTTGGCAGAACGTGGTTTGTTGCACGATAGTCCCCCGGTGGCCTCTTGCCTGGAATCCAATCGTGGAAAGGTTATGGGACGATATTTCTCAGGTTGGCCTCTTGTCGTTTTATTTCTGGATTCCTGACCTGCTGTTGTAAACTCTCCTGGCCCTTTGGGAAGATTTGGAGAAGGAAGGTGAATAAACCAACTTCTCTGGCCAGGGTAAAACTAAGAAATAAATTAGTTCAGGCCTGCTCTCTTGACTGTTGCCTTCAAATGATGGACTCTGTTTTAAGCAAACTGGATTCAGATCCTGCCGGAACTGTGCATTAGACACTTTCTTCTCACAGCCAGTTTTGCATGAAATGTTTAATAGATTAACAGATTGGAAGGGACCTTGTAGGTCCTCTAGTGTGACAGATGACAGATGATGGTCCAGTCTCTTCTTGAAAGCCTCCAGTGGTGAAGCTCCCACAACTTCTGAAGGCAACTTCTGTTCCATGGGCTGATTGCTCTCACTGTCAGCAAATTTCTACTTATTTCCAGGTTGAATTTCTCCTTGATCAGTTTCCATCCATTATTCCTTGTCTGGCCTTCAGATGTCTTGGAAAACAGCATGATGCCCTCCTCTCTGGGGCAGCCTCTCAAATATTCGAACACTGCTCTCCTGTCTCCCCTGGTCCTTCTCTTCACTAGACTAGCCATGCCCAGTTCCTGCAACCGTTCTTCATATGTTTTAGTCTCCAGTCCCCTAATCCTCCTTGTTACTTTTCTCGGCATTTTTTCTAGAGCCTCAACATCTTTTTTATAGTGTGGTGACCAAAACTGGATGAAGTACTCCAGGTGTGGTTTTGCTAAGGCTTTATAGAGTAGTATTGGTACCTCACTTGCAACCTAATCCATGTGGATTGATTCTCCATAGTTACAATTCCTGTCCCCTCAAAATAATTTCTTCACTTTTCTTGACTGCAAGAGATATGAAGCAATGGATCAGCTAGTTCTCTGAAATTGTGGAGGCTTTATCACTGGAGATGGTCAAGCAAAGCTTGAAATTTGTCTGGGATGATCTGAGGATTCCTATTACGAACCGAAAGTGAAACCTGAACAACTGCAAGATCTCTTCCAACCCTAGAAATCTATATTTCTATGTGTATTTTAGAATGATCTTAGCTAACATATTCCCAAACAGATTTAATTCAGTTAGTCTAGGCCTCTGTTCATTAGCTGGAGCGGGTTCTCTGCCAAAGGCATTTCCCACCAACTACTGTGTAACTATTTAAAAAAAAACAACCACCAAAATTGGGATTTACTGTATTCCAAGCGAGTGCTTCACCCCCGAGACATTATGGCTTCCCAAACCAGGCTAAATTATCCAAAACTGGGTAAAAGTGATTTTCCTTTGGGCGAGGACACACAAATCCACGGCTTATCATCACAAGGACATTTAAATTGACTTAAAAGATTGCCAGGTGAACTAAAATATATTCAAAACTCTCCCAAAGCATTCCTATTAAGAGGAAAATAAATGAAATTACCAACGGTAAATTTGTTGAAATGACAGAAAGATCATTCAATAGTACATAAGTAGGCCTCTACTTATGACCGCAATTGAGTCCAAACTTTATGTTGTTCAGTGAGGCATTTGTTAAGTGAGTTTTGCCCCCATTTTACGACCTTTCTTGCTACAGTTGTTAAGTGAATCACTGCAGTCGATAAATTACTAATCCGATTGCTAATTGAATCTGGCTTCCCCATTGACGTTGCTTGCCGGGAGGTTGCAAAATGGGGATCGCAACCGTCATAAATATGAGTCTGATGCCCCCCATCTGAAGTTTGGTGACCTGACCTGACCGTGGGGATGCTACAACAGTCGTTAAGTGTGAAAAATGGTCACCAGTCACTTTTTTCAGTGCTGTCGTAACTTTGAACGGTCCCTAAATGAACTGTTGTCAAGTCCTTTGTTCAGCATACGACTGTGCTCAAGGAAAGGAGTTACGATTTGTCCTCAAAATTTGGTAAGACTTTTTTTGATCAACAGATTTGGGCAATAAAGGAAAAAGTTTGGAAAGCACCGTGCTATCGTCTTTTTTTTTTTTTTTTTAAACATCACAGTGAATCCCATTCCCCCCCCCCCAATAATAACGTTCAATCAATTAAATCGGGCTTCCTTTTATAAGACGGTCGATATATCCTTTCCCATCCAATTCATAGTTATTTAGGAAAAGGCTAAGAGACAGACAGGGAAGGAGAACAACATGTCCCCCTTAACTACTGCAAACACCCCGGGAGGAAACCAGAGAAGGACTCGCGAAGTAAAGTTACCCACCACGGAACATCGTTGCATTTCAAACGGTCGAACCTGAAAAACAGAAAGCTCGTTGATCAAAGTCGGCCACCTCTTTCTGCTGTGGATGCTACCTATGCTGGAAGCATCCCGCCACCTCGACCTCACGCCTACAAAAGGAATTCATTTCAAAAAGAAGGCAGACCAAAGCACAGGGATATCAAAACAAATTAGCCACAGATCCCTCGTCCTGCTGAGGGTGTACAAAAGAGAAGAAAAGGACGCGGACTGGAAAAGATAACACACAGCCCTGAAGTTCAGGGAGATCTATATATATATATATATACACACACATAGAAGAAAGACGGGGAGAGAACGCTACCCATGTGTCAAAGAAAGGAGGTTTTTTTAAAACAAGAGAAAGAAAGAAAGAAATCAAAACACCTTGGACAATGTTCAGAAGACAGAGAGATTCCTTTTCTTCAAAATCCACTTGGATTCCTTCTGATCTTGTGTTTTCTCCCTGTGTTGTTTAAAAAAAGGTAAAGTCTCCAGAAGTTGAGCATGACTCCTGGTGAACACTGCAGCATGTTCAAGGGTTTTTGGGTTTGGGTTTGTCTTTTTTTGCCAAATGTACAGAAGTGGTATGCTATTGCTTTCTTCAGGATGTTCTGGGCTCGATTACGGTCATTAATCGAGGACTACCTGTACCTCGGCACTTGACTGCTTCAAAACACGTCGGATTCGGTATTCGACGCGTTTTGAAGCAGACTGTCAAGGGTTCCGACTAATGAACCCAAACAAATCAGAACTCTGAGACTCGAGCCCACCTCAAAGGACTTCTTTATTGAGTACATCATATTGGCACGGGTGAAAGGAAAACCAACTCTAAATAATTCCCACGGTTTCAGTATAATTAAAAGAAGAAATAAACCCATCTCCAAGGGTCACAGGTCACGTTGGCCAATTGGGTCAATGGGCGAACTCTCCGGTTACTCCTTCCCTGATCTTATCCATCCCCATGGAGATGACCTTGGTTCCCATGAGAAAGTATTTCAACCTCCTTCCCCTCTTTCTCTTGTGTGGGGCAACTGAGGAATAGTAAAATGGCTTCTTCCAGGTTCGGTTCAAAGTTGACGCAGAAATCTTGTCCCAGCACTGGGAGTTGACCTACAAGGAAGAACTTCCTGTTGCTGGTTTCCTCATGACTCGCCATTTCTTCCGGCAGAAATAGCAGGTCACGTGATAAGTCATGTGATTTTTCTCAGTCCTCATCGGTTTTAGTATTTGGCATGTCTTCCAGAACGAATTACCGACAAAGACCGAAGTAGCCACCACATATACATTCTCTAAATTTAGATGAATGATTTCTTTTGCCTGTCAATAGCTATCTACGCTACCTTCCACTGTCCTTAACTGCTGATATTTCATTGGTATGGGTATGCTTGAATTTTGAACTTCCTTTCAGAAATAAGTTCTATGAAAACTACAAAGAAGAAGATAAAGATCACAGGTATGATGATAAAAGTGAGGAAAAGCTTGCTGGAATGACTCTGTATCTTTTTTTTACACGCCGCATATGCCTACTTTTGATCTCTTTCTCTGCAAAAAAAATAAATAAATGTTCATCTGTACCGAGATACTATAGGGAGCTTTTCTTGCCAATTTTCCCATGGAGACCTCATGGGAAGTTTCATCTGTCACTACAACTTGACTAGTATCATATTTATGTAAAGTGTTGGAGTGCAACAGGATTGACAGGTTCATGAAGTGGGCTGTGGTTTTGTGCCACAAACTCAGTTGTTATAAATTGATCTTCTTCTTTTCTCTGTCCATTAGTCAGTATTATTTACCTGATGGGTTGCTTATCATATACGGGATAGAATCACGTGCACAGTTAGTACCACTTTATAATGCCTTGATAAGACCACACTTGGAGTACTGTAGCCAGTTTTGGTTGCCATGATATAAAAAGATGTGGAGACTCTTGAAAGAGTGCAGAGAAGAGCAACAAAGATGATTAGGGGGCTGGAGGCTAAAACATATGAAGAATGGTTGCAGGAATTGGGTATGTCTAGCCTAATGAAAAGAAGGATTAGGGGGTCACATGATAGCAGTGTTCCAATATCTAAGGGGCTGCCACAAAGAAGAGGAGGTCAACCTGTTCACCAAAGCACCTGAAGGGAGAACCAGAAGCAATGGATGGAGACTAATCAAGGAGAGATCCAACATGGAACCAACGAGAAACTTCCTGACAGTGAGAAGAATTAATCAGTGGAATGGTTTGTCTCCAGAAGTTGTGGGTGCTCCAATACCGAGGTTCTTAAGAATGAACAACTGTTTGTCTGAAATGGTATATGCTCTCTTGAGGAGGGGATTTGACTAGAAGATCTCCAAGGTCCCTTCCAACTCTGTTATTCTGTATTCATCTGATGGCCTTCCTCTTCTAACCTGTCCTTCTGTCTCCTCTCTCACCCAACCTGAGATCTTCCTTTCCTTGATAACTATCAATAGTATTGCCTCTCTCTCAGCTCAGGAGCCAGGCCTGCTTGTGGGGGCAAAAACAAGAAGACAGAACACGGCAAGCTGTGGAATCCTTTGTGAATTTCCAGCTTCGTTACTTCCTTGCATTTCTTATATGTTATCTAGTTGGGTAATGAAAAGTCTGCAAGAAAACCACCAGGGTCAGAGAGCACCCAGGACCTCATAATTCAACCCTGGGCTACAAATATTCCCATCTGTAGCAGGCCCTCTCTTCTTTGTGGCAGTCCCTCAAATATTGGAAGATTGCTATCATGTCACCCCT
>JANHFL010004316.1:216368-226563 GCA_032468155.1 Oxyrhabdium leporinum
ATAATAATAATAATAATAATAATAATAATAATAATAATAATAATAATAATAATAATAATAATAATAATAATAGCAATAGCAATAGCAATAGCAATAGCAATAGCAATAGCAATACATTTTTAAATGTTCAGCTGACTGAGTTTCATGTTTAATAATAATAATAATCTGTTAATACCTTAACAGTTCTTAGGTCCTTGGTTAGGACTTGAACTGTGAAGTTTTTACCAGACCCAGACTGTGAATCGAATTGAAGATTAACCCATATTAATAAATAATGTGTAATAATAAACCTAAGATAACCCAAAGGCTACAAGAGTTGGAGGTCCCTAATCAGCTCCAATGTAATTTCCTTCCCTTCCAGAAAAATAGCTTGGAACGTGCCACGGCGTATCTTGCCAGATCCCTGGGCAATCAGTCTCTGGAGCCGTACCCCGCAGCCATCAGCAGCTACGCCCTCGCATTCGCTTCTCAGGACAAATCCGCCATTACTGTTGCTGGCAATCGCCTGACGGAACTTTCCTTGGAAGATAAAAGTATTTTCTCTCTTTCTTCATCTTCATGACACGCTGTTTAAAAATATCTGTTCTGGAATGTGTGTGTGTGTGTGTATGTGTGTGTGTGTACAGGTAGTCCTCAACTTACGACCACAATTGAACCCAACGTTTCTGTTGCTAAGCAGGACCTTTATCCAGTGAGTTTTGCCCCATTTTACGGCCTTTCTTGCCACAATTGTTATGTGAATCATTGCAGCTATTAAGTTAGTAACACGGTTGTTAAGGGATTCTGGCTTCGCCGTCGAGGTTGCTTGTCGGAAGGTCGCAAAAGGTGGTCACGTGACCCTGGGGCACTGCAACCATCATAAATATGAACCAATGGCCAAGCATCTGAATTTTGGACATGCTGCAATGGCCATAAGACTGAAAAACGGTCCTAAGTAAGTTTTTTCAGTGCTGTTATAACTTTGAACGGTCACTGAACAAACTGTTGTAAGTCTAGGAGTACATGTATATGTGAATGTGTATGTGTGTGTGTATATGTGTGTGTACTGTTGTTGTTCAGTCATTAAGCTGTATCTGACCCCATGGGGCACAGAACACCCCCCCCCCTGTCTCCAGGAATCTGTCCAAATTCATGTTCATTGCATCAATGACACTATCCAGCCGTCTCATCCTCTGCCGTCCCCTTCTCCTTTTGCCTTCAGTCTTTCCCAACTTTGGTGTCTTCAATCTTTCCCAACTTTGGTGTCTTTTCCAACGAGTCCTCTCTTCTCATTAGGTGGCCAAAGTATTTGAGCTTCAGCTTCAGTATCTCTCCTTCCAAAGAACTCTCAGAGTTGATTTCCTTTAGGATCGACTGATCTGATCTCCTTGCAGTTCAAGGGATATTTGAGAGCCCCAGATGTGGGTGTAGCTCTTCTTTTCACTTTGGTCCCCTTAGTTTCCCCCTTCTGGGATAAGATGTTTTTCTCCTCTCTCTGCATCTCTTTTTTTTTTCCCTCTCTTTCTCTCATGCCCATCAGTCCAACTAGCCCCTTTTCCAGTCTGTGATCCTTCTGTCCATTCAATCCTCCTCAACCCACCTCAAACCTGAAGCATGGAACTGGGAGCCTTTCCAGACGCCAGAGCTCAAGGAGTTTCAGCCTTACCAGGAAGGCCAGACAGAGATAATTCTACTTTATTGTAAAACTACATTAGCAGAATCTTGCAAGGCTAAGAATACAGACAGTCCTGGTCTTACAATAGATCATTTAGTGACCGTTTGAAGTTACAAAGGCACTGAAAAAAAGGTTTTCACACTTACGACCATTGCAGCATCAACATGGTCACATGATCAAAATTCAGATGCTTGGCAACTGGTTCCACATGTATGACGGTTGCAGTGTCACCTTTTGCGACCTTCTGATGAGCAAAATCAGTGGGGAGGCCAGATTCATTTAACAAGTGTGTTACTTACTTAACAACTGTAGCAAGAAAGATTGTACAATGGGGCAAAACTCACTTAACAAATGTTTCATTTAGCAATGTAAATTTGGGGTTCAGCTGTGGTCAGAAGTTGAGGGCTATGCGTAATTTGAGCCTGGTTAGTGTTTACAGTATTTGTGTTTCATGTGAGAACTCTGGTTTGATTTGTTCTATGAACCATTGAATTGTTTAATACCTGTGTGAAATGAAATGAATCAGCCAGCCAGCCAGTCAGTCAGTCAGTCAATCGATCAATCGATCGATCAATCAAAAACACACATTTAAGCATCACTTCTGCTTTGGCCTTAAATTCTGTTCTCTTGTTCTTGGCCCTCCAGACAGCAGCATGTTATTCTGGCTAGCCGGTGGGGACCATCGTACAAAGGTGCCTTCAGCTATCTCAGTGGAGGCCACAAGCTACGCCCTTCTCTACCTAGTGAAGCAAAATGATCCTGCAAGAGCTGCCAAAGTGGCTAAGTGGCTGACTGAGCAGAGGAATTACGGAGGAGGATTCAAATCGACACAGGTACTGACTGAACTAAGGAGGAATTTCCTGACATGGAATGGAATGGAATGGAATGGAATAGAATAGAATAGAATAGAATAGAATAGAAAATATGGAATGGAATAGAATAGAATAGAATATAGACAGAAAACCCCACTCCCTCTAGCACTGATGATGTTACCTAATTGGGTAATGAAATGTCTGCAAGAAAACAACTCAGATTAGAGACCACCAAGGAGCCCACAGTTCAACCCTGAGCTACAAATATTCCCTATATAATATCTGCCTAACTCAGGACATTTCCAAATGTCTCTCCTCCTTTTTCTTCTTCCCTTTCTATACCCCCAAATCGCCTCTCCAAAACTCATCAGACAAATTGCATCAGTTCAGTCCTACCGAAACGCGGTGACAAAAATTTCTTGGGTGGGGGACGGGGGGGACGGGACGGCGGGAATTGTCCTGCATCTTTGCCGCAGATGGTAGAGTTCTAAGACAAGGATAGCGGAACACATTAAAAGTGTTATATAGATGATTAAGAGGGGGGGGAAAAAGCGATTATAAAAATGAGATACATCTTGTTACAGATATGCCCTTGTTTGGAGGGCGGGAGTGATAACTGAAAATAATTCAGCTTCTCCAACACCAAATCTTGTTAAGATAATAAGATGATACCATCGTAAAAGTTTTAATGACTTTAGTTAGGAGGAGGGGGGGGGAAGAAAAAGAGGAAAAGGGAAAAAAAAAAGTTTGCAACCAGCTGGTTCTATACCGAAAGCCAGCCTGCACAGCTTGATCTTAAAGCTATCTTAACATAATGAATAAGTGCCAATAATTAGCATATGTAGTGTGAACAGGTTTGCTGGCACAAGCAAGTGAAAAACTCCAAGGTAAAGTTATTATTAGGGAGTAATTAGCTCTGTGAAGTAAATGAGTGAAACAATAGCTGCCAGCACTGACAATATGGCTAACATCTGACTATCTGGAAGATAACATTGTAAAGTATTGCTCCCTGGGCTAGAATCTGTTAATAACCATATGTTAGTGTAATTAATGCAGAGTCTTCCTGACCTGTTGTCACATAAGAACAATACTTTCTTGGAAACACTGAAACAGGCAAACCGCTAAAGAATAATCTGAAACTTTGCGTTGAAATACCTGGGTGATTATTATTTTTTCCCCCTTCCCACGATTTGAACAGGAGGTGATTGCTAGGAGAGGCAGACGGGATCTTGGGAAATCGGGAGAGGCCATTGGATGGAAATATTACTAAACCATTACATTAAAACAGGGACGGGTGGCATTCCTGATGATTGGTTTCCCTTTGCAGCTGCCACAGGGGTTTATTGATATTATTAGGATTTATTAATCGTTGCTAACATCACGGCAGACAAACCGGTGCAGAAGAGCGTTGCGATGCGGGACTTAGTGTAAATAGTTTTACTTTTGGTTGTTGCTAGTAGCAATTTGGGAGCAAATATTTCCCTACACACACAGAGACACACACACACACTCTTCGTCACATTCTGGATCTTTTTTGTGCAAGCCCCATTAACTTTAAACTAAAGACAGGGCTGTCTATCGATACGACTGAATAACAAGTGAAATTCTCTCTCTTTCTGGATTGGGAAACTGGCTATTTTTAGTAAAGCCGCACTATGAATTCTGAATATTGCATGGAGGGTGGAGAGTAGAGTTGAGGGTAGACTAACCCACTCCTTCCCCCACCCCCCCCCGGGGGGGGGAAAGGGAAAAGAAAAGAAAAGCATTTCAGATGTAATCTCGGTAATTACTTGCAGAAGAAAAGAAAGTGGGCGCGTTGAAAAGCTGGTGATCAAATTAGTGATGTGCAAAAAAAAAAAATAGTCTTCTCTCTGTGTCTGGATCGTTATTATGCAACGTGATAGAAAAAGGAATTCTGTGTTTTTTTTACCCCCCCCCCCCCCGAAAGGAGATTTTTTAAAATTTTCTTTTAAAATGTGGTTCTCAAAGGTTGGACACTGTCGAGGGCCTAAAGGGATGTGACTCCCTGGCTCCTTAAAATTAAATCTCGAAGGAAAGCATCCCGAGGGAGCTCTTCCAATTATTAAGAGAAATTCGGAAAGCCACAGAGACTGCGGAGTGATCACCAGATGGATCCAAGAAGGAAAGCAAAAATTTGCAAGCAAATGGAACCAAACCAAGCACGGGTAGTCCCCAACCTACAGCAATTCGCTTAGTGACCGTTCAAAGTTACAAGAGCGCCGGGAAAAGTGACTTCTGACCGTGTTTTTCACATTGATGACCGTCGCAGCATCGCTATGGGCACATGATCAAAATTTGGAACGCTTGGCAACCAGCTCGTATTTTATCATGATTGCAGTGTCCCGGGATCCGGGGTCATTTAGGCCACCAAACCAACTATATGATCTTAGTGAATTCTAGGGTTGGAAAAGACTTTGGAGACCTTCTAGACCAGCAAAGCTACCTGGGGAATTCTTGGAGTTGAAGTCCACCAGGCTTAAAGTTGCCAAGGTTTGGAGACCCCTGGTCTAGACCAACTCTCTGCCTAGGACAGGAACTTTCAGATCATCCCACACAAATCTCTTCTAGCCTTCTCGTGAAAAATCTCCAGTGATGGCGTCTCCATGACTCCAGAAGTAAGGTTCTTCCACTGCTTAATATCTCTCACAATCAAGATACTCTTCCACATTTTTAAGTTTGGGTCTCAAAAATTGCCGGTCGGCAGATTCCAGCTGAATGATAGAGATACTTTAATTTAGCTTTCTACCTTGAGTAGAAGGTTGGATTTGGTGGCCTCTAGAGCACCCTTCCTCAATGACTCCCTGAATTGAAGGTGAAGTAGATCCAAGGTTGGTAGGGCAAAGCGCATTTGAAGAAAGTTGTACAGAGCTGAGAAATTTTATTAATTAGCCAATTAAAATACATATGGCCAACTCATTCTGATAAGACCATTTAAATTTTCCCTTCTCTGGAAAATTAAACATGAGAATATCATTTATTTATTTGTTTGTTTGTTTAAAAATGCCTTTTTGAATTAAGGAGAAAATCTGTCACTTACACAAATGTTGACTCCAAAAAGGCCGCATTTTCAAAGAGGGCAAAGTTCAACTGGAATCCAATTTAAAACCCACTTTTAAAACTTGCAATTTATTAATGAACACATTAATTGCACTAAGTAATTAATGCTTTCAAACCCAGTTTGATTACAAGTGTTATTTATGGAGAGAAGCAAGGGGAGTCTTCCTTTTGTAAGCTACAGCTACATGCAAACAAAAATTATAAAATTAACAAAATTACAAGACAAGTGTGAAACTCACCAAAGCTAAAAGAAGAGTAAATGCTTTTAGGAATAAATGTGTTCACTGTTATTATCATCAAGCTCAGGGCAGAATATAACAGAATGACGGAAGGGATCTTGGAGGTCTTCTAGTCCAACCCCTTGCTCAGGCAGGAAGCCCTATACCATTTCAGACAAATGGTTGTCCAATCTCTTCATAAAAGCTTCCAGTGTTGGAGCATTCACAACTTCTGGAGGCAAGTTGTTCCACTGATTAATTATTCTCACCGTCAGGAAATTCCTCCTTAGTTCTAGGTTGCTTCTCTCCTTGAGGAATTTCCATCCATTGCTTCTTGTCCTGCCCTCAGGGGCTTTGGAGAATAGGCTGACCCCCTCTTCCCTATGAAAGCCCCTCAAATATTGGAATACTGCTATCATGTCTCTCCTAGTCCTTCTTTTCATTAGACTACACATATCCAATTCCTGAAACTATTCTTTCTATGTTTTAACCTCCAGTCTCCTAATCATCTTTCTTGCTCTTCTCTGCACTTTAGATTTCTAGAGTCTCCATAGAGTCTCCACATCCTTTTTTACAGAGTTCAGATTCAGTTTCCTAAATGAAAAACTAGAAAGATCCACAAGAAATCTTAGCAAAATCCTGTTTTTGCACCTGCCTCTGCACCGATCATACTTAAAGCAAGTCAGAGATTCAAAGATCAGGAAGAGATCTTTTGGGAAATGGATGATGTACCATTTATAGACTGGCTCATTCTCCCCCCCCCCCCATTGATTGGTTTGGTTTTAAGGATGTAATTTGCTCACCTTGTATGGTGTACTTTACTTTTTCAAACAACGTGCCAAATATTACCAGATTTCAGAGATTGGGACAAACAATGATCTTTCTTCTGCAAACTAAAATTTGCCTTGAAGAACAGTGAACAGAGCCCATTTTCTTATTATGATCTATAGGATGTTCCAGATTATGACGATGGTGACTGTGTCTTCAAGACAGTATTGACTAATAGCAACTGCTTGTCTCTGCTCTTTTTGTTGGCAAGATTTCAGAGGTGGTCTACCACTATCTTCTTCCTAGGGCTAAAACAGCGACTGGCTCAAGATTACCCAGCTGGCTTTCTTCGTAAGGCAGAATTAGAACTCACAATCTCTAGTTTCTAGCCCACTGCCTTAACCATTACACTAAGGGTGTGACAGGGATCAAATGACAATTCGGATTATTATACCCAGAGTTGAATTAAATAATATCTAGAAGCTCATGTATATCTGCATTTTACGAAGCGTGCTGAAAAATGTACAAGAAAGGGATTTGGGATAAATGTAATTAAATAAGTTAAACTGAAGTTATTCTTTAAGCAGGTAAAGGTCTTAATGAAAATCAAAACTGAATTCTAACGCTAAGGATAATTCTAAAACTCGCTAAGTTTGCTGAAAATCTTTGCAAACATAGATCCATAAATGGAAATCTCTTCATCTTGACAAGAATGGGGAAACTGCAGTTGCCCATAGATCTTTCCGAGTGGGAGTCTTCCAAAAATTAACTACAAAGCTTATCTTTTTCTTATCTTTTTCCTTTTTCTTGTCCCTTCATTCCCTCTGTTTCTTTTCCCCCTTCCCTTCTTTCCCTCCCACCCTTCCTTTGATCATGCGTGCTTACGCACTTCAGAAAATGACAAATAGGGATGATATCAATACAAACATTACCATTCGGAGTTTTACACTGATTTATAGCTATTTCTCCAGGTGATATCATGTGTTTAATTTTATATAGTCAATTAATCATTTAATCAATGAAATAGTGAATTTTAAATTTTATGACAAATATAATTTCTGTTTATTTACTGGCATTTTAGCAGAATAAGGAGTTGGAAGGGACTTTGGAGGTTTTCTAATCCAACCCCTTATTCAAGCAGGAAACCTTATGCCCCTTCAGACAAAGGGCTCTCTAAGCCCTTTTTAAAAACCTCTTATGTTGTAGCACTTCCCTGCACTCTTTTCTACAATTTCAATATCTTTTTGATATCATGGCAATCAAAACTGGTTACAGTATTCCAAGTGTGGTCTTACCAAGGCATTATAAAGTGGTACTAACACATGACATGATCGTAGTTCATTTTATACTTTATTTTAGATTATGTTTATATTTTATTTTTGACATTTTATTTTCCATCCACTATGTCTTCTCTTGTTTTACTCTTTTGGCCCCCCTTTGAGTAGTTATTTCTTTTATCCTTTAAATGTTTTAAAATAATTTTTTTATGGTATGCGCATCGTTATATGCAGTGGAAAATTTAAATGATGTATCTCTATGTATACACACACATATATTTTAAAGAGTTTTTGAAGAGTTTCTTTAAAGAGTTATCTTCTTTTTGGTCGAAAGCTTCAAAAGCTGGAATAATCACTGCCAGGCAAAGAAACTATCTGTTTGCAGGAGTTCACCCATTCATCTTCTCCCTAAACAGCCATTTAAGGTTTTCTGTGATCTACCTGTCAGTTACAGGAATCTAGAAAGCTCCGAGCCTCTTGCTGCATTCCTCAGCACTTGTTTGATCAAAGCGGGCTCTGAACGATAACCATGCTCACCCCTTTTATCACTGGCCCTCCTCTTTATCTTCTCTGAAGTTAGAAGAAAAATGCCGTTAATCTAGTCACGTTCCTGAATTTAGTGCTCTCCCGATAAGGTGGACTTCAGGTCTCATACTTGTCAGCCAAACAAGACTATGTTGGTTGTGATTTTGGAGACTGGAGTCCAACATCTGGAGAGGACTGAATGAGGATGATTGATATAGAGCTGTGGTGGTGCAGTGGTTAGAATGCAGTATTGCAGGCTAACTCTGCCGACTGCCCGTGGTTCGATCCTGACGGGCTCAAGGTTGACTCAGGCTTCCATCCTTTTGAGGTGGGTAAAATGAGGAGTCAGATTGTTGGGGGCAAGAGGCTGACTTTGTAACCCACTTAGAGAGGGCTGTAAAGCACTGTGAAGCAGGATATAAGTCTAATCACTTTTACTATAGATCAGGGATGTCAAATTCAAGGCCCGTGGGCCGGATTCGGCCCATGGGGTGCTTAAATCCGGCCTGGAAATATCAAAGGGCTGGCCCGAGGTGCATCTGTTGGCTAAAACAGGCTGCATGCGGCTCATTTTCACCATGGCCCCCTGCAGCACTCTGCTGGCCGAAAACGGGCCCAAAAATGAGCCGAAAATGGCCGGCACGGTGCTGCAGGATGCCATGGAGGGTGAAAAAAGAGGCACAGTGGGGCTGTGTGTAGACACCCCCCTGCCCCATTTTGGCCAGCAGGGTGATGCAGGAGGCATCCATCCCACCCCACCACCGCCCCCCTACCCCCCACTGGCCTGCAGAGAAGAACTATAATGCTGATCCGGACCTCGAAGAAATCCAGTTTGACACCTCTGCTATAGACACATGCACAGGCAGAAAGGATGGATACAGATAGAGAAGGCAAGAAGATGGATGGATGGAAGGAATAGGTATTTTATGTCTAACAAAGCAAAATATCAGATGATTCACTAAACAGCCACCTTGCTTAGTAACGAAAATTCTGGTCCCAATTGCGGTTCTGACTTGAGGGCTACCTGTATTCATAATTATATATATTCTTTTTCTTTCCTTTCTCACTTTGCACTTTTACTTTGTAGTTTTGATTTTTGTAATATCTCTAATACCTTTGAGGCTTCTAAAGAAATGCTGCAAATTATTTTATGAACAAAATGGAATAGTTCTATTTTATGAACGGAACTCTTAGCAAGTCCATCTTAAAAAGAGGAAAAAAAGGCCTGAGTTATGAAGATTATGAAAAGGTTTTCTACGGGGAGAGCGGATGCTTCTTTAATGCCGTTGCATAGGGGGACAGCACAAACTTCTGATTTTTTTTTCCTTCTCTTCCCTGCAAACTTCTTTCTTCTCAAAGAGGCCCACTGCTCCCTTGCTTTCTCTCTTGTGGCTCAGAAAAATAGTGGAAGTGACACGGGCTCACAGCAAAGGGAATAAACCACTGCAGATCAAAAACTCTCCCCGTAACTCTCGCTACTGCAACAGCATCTATTTTTTTTCTTTTCTTTTTTTTTTTTAAGAATCACTTTCATGTCGTTGACTTCTTGCTAAACTTTTTCTTCTGACACTGTGGGGAAATTAATGATACAGATCTGAACTACGCTTGGCATTCACAGCGCTGCTGCTTTGCGTCTTGGATGCAAACCATCAAAATATTGCTGAAGACAGCTGGCTCAAAACCTTGTTCTTGAGAGGCTGCTCCTTCAAGCCTCCAGACGAGATTGAGAGAAAGAGAGAGAAAGAGAGGGAGAAGGAGAAAGGGAGAGAATGACAGTCAGAGAGAGGGGGGAGAAGAAAGAAAGAAAGAAAGAAAGAAAGAAAGAAAGAAAGAAAGAAAGAAAGAAAGAAAGAAAGAAAGAAA